>LOND01000789.1:0-13076 GCA_014220965.1 Paragonimus kellicotti | reverse complement strand
ACTGATAGGCACGTACCTGAACGGAGAAGTGAACTGCATACGACGTACTGTGGTCGGTTTCGTTCAGTTCTTAGCCAGCCCATGGGCAGTAGCCTGTGAATTGTGTGATGTCTGCTCGCTCGCGACTGTTTGCCGTCAACTTTCCCGAGGTGCTCGATCAGCTATACGAACTGTGTTGCTGTTCCGTTGTTTAGTTAATGTTGTGTTTTCGTGCGTGCGCGGAAACACATGGCATTCTTCCGAGCCACAGTGTAGTATTATGTTTCATTGGCGATTCATACCACATATGAAACGTGAGCCAACCCTTGCGTATTATTTTCAAATTCGATTAGCTCTGCAGTGAAGTAGCTGAGCCATTAATTTTTTTTTGTGGCTTACGCACTGTTGAAAGTATGTGCTACGTACACGTACACTATACATGTAGGAACTTGCATGCATTTAGTCGAAACTGTTTACTAAGGAGCAAGTGTTAAGAGACGTGCCCGTTAGCTTCCAAGGTGGGTTGTTCTCAATAACCTTGCTCTGTTCTGACGAGAATAATTCCATTGATATTTTCTCGCTAGTGTAGTGTAGTGTAAAACCAGCTTTATAAACAGTCTGAATGCAGTTATGTGTTACATCAACCATATGGCTGGTACTTGCATAAATCATTGTTGTTTTGTTTTCCGTTGTATTGCTTCTAGGAGCCAATCTTTTGGTAGACAATACCGGTAGTGTAGTTCGCATATCTGATTTTGGCGCGTCTGCTCGACTCAGCGGTGAAGAGAGCGTGACTGGGCAATTTCAAGGTCAAGTTATAGGAACGTTTTCATTTATGGCGCCAGAGGTAAGTTGGACTATCTGGTCTGTTGTGGTTGGACTTTTTCAACAGGATTTCTAATTGACATTCGATTCACGCTAGTAGATGTGCACGGTCATGATCCTGTTTTTACTGCAAGAGAGTACTTATCTTCCTTATTGAAGACTAAACGTTGAGCTCAGAGGGTTGCTCATAACTTTGCGACAATCAAATCGAAACCTTTTCCAAGTTTACTTCTTCAACTGTTGGGCTTTTTCCTGGAAATACTAGCAAAGTAGAAAAACCCTTAGTCGGATAAACTTAAGTGAAGTTGGAAGCAGGCGGACGCAAGTCTAAAGTTGCAGACTGCCGTTGATTGGGTTAAATCGTCATTCACTTGTATGATTTCAAGAGATCAATACTGCGTTCGAGTAGTTGAGTTGTGTGCACCACGCTAGAATCGAATGGAGGGAAATTTAACAGACGGCCGTTTGTGCACGAAAGCGAACTCGAGTTGGCTCAGTGGTGACGGTTCTGTGAATTCCGTTCCTTGGTTAACCCGATTGCTCCTATCCAGGCTTGAGCAATCTGCTAATATTTTGCTCACATTTTTGGTACGGACACTTGGTCATCAGGCCGGTCCAAGGCCGATGTATAAGATTATCTAGATAATCGGTTAATCACAATGTTTTCAAATATGACTGTCATATCCTTTCCTGATATTATTTGGTTCATTGTCTGCATGTCTTACTGTGCCTGTCGCTCAATCTATTTGGCCATCTGGTCTTACTTGCCTATCCTGCACGGACGCGCTATGTGCGTTAAAGTGACCGTTGGAAGTTTGGCCAACCAAGCGTCTTTCTCTCTGATCATGGGACAAAAGGCTGCCCGCGTACGCGTTGAATGTTGATAATGGTGACAGCAGCTGTGGTGATGAATATTTTACTAATTAATGAATCGTGAGATTTTGGTCGTGCACCATGCACGGACGAAAGGCATATGGATTATGCAAATACCGAAAATAAAACGCACTTGTCCGTTACCAGAAACCTGCTGTTAAAATTCTCAAATAAGCGCGATTACAAACTAATGCCTGTTTGATGACGAGCAACACGTCCAACTTGATCACTGCTGAACGAGCCGGACGGTTTGGGTTGCAAGCATTTATCACTGCTAATTCCGTCGGTCATTTCACCACTGAACTACACACTACATAGGTCAATAGGTGAGTTTTACTTATTGACAAGCCGAACTGCATCGTTCACTCGATTTTGGGTCAAAAGGTGGTTACGTACAAGAGTAAACAGCCGAGATAAGTCTGGTGACAGCACATAATTTCTTGACGTTTGACAATAATGATTGAGTAGACTTTTTGCTATATGATTCTGCGGCCAAACTCTGATGTCTCTCGATGAATGACTAAAAGTTTGTGTTTTACTCATTTACTCTCGGTTTTTTGGCTGCTCCATCACATTCAAGTTCCGCTACTCGTAGTGTCCCACCGCTGTTGTGCGTCCTCATCCGAATCAGGCTTGAACTCAAGATTGTGCGTGTGAGCCGAATGCCTTAACCAACACGCTTCAATATCATATCCAAACGAGTAGTGTTCAGATTGTTACTACTTAATCCTGCTAGTGGAGAACTCTTCATTCGACGCTACTTGTAATTCCATACTGAGCTCTGACAGACAACCGTTTTACTGTCAATCGTCTTAAACTGTAAAATACTGTTGCGTGACGCGAAATCCTATCTCGCCTCAGTTGAAAAAAGTTGTAATTGTCGCTGCAACATTACTTACAGTTTTCGAATTTTACACTGTGACTCCTTTGATGACTGAAATTTTGTCTTGAGTTATGTAAACAGATACATGTGAATTCAACCTTACTTCTGTGTTCTAGGTGTTTCGTGGTGAGACCTACGGTCGCGCTTGCGATATCTGGTCCGTTGGCTGCTGTCTGGTTGAGATGCTTACTGGCAAGCCTCCTTGGCACGATGCCAAATACACTAACCGCTATGCTCTCATGTTCGCGGTAGGTTGCATGATTTCTAGTCATTGTAATGCTTCGCCAACAGCGAAGATGAGCGCTAGTTGTCTATGGGTAGCTAATGGACGTGGGGTTGTACAGACTAAGTCCGTCATCTTAAAGTCCCCGCAATGTCTTTGATATGTTTTCACTTTTAGCCGTTTGTATGCAAATGGCATGATGACCAAAACAAGCATGAAAAGGTAGCAGAGCCGATCAACAACACGGGCACCACTGGCTGAATATTTGCCACATTCGACGATCTTGTCAACCTGTGGCTGTTATCCTCTGAACCCTAGACACCAAGTCCAGAACATCTAACTACATTTAGCTATGACGTCAGAAATATCATATCCCAAGTCCAAGTCATATATTATGCTATGCTGTTATACTATAATGTACTATGTCATACTATACTACCACTAACTGGTCGTGTGTTTTCAGCTTCGTTGGTACTGCAGTATACTCGTGGGCTCACATGAAATGCATTATTTGTAATCTAAAGTCCACGTTGATAAACGGGCCAATCCAGGCCCGCACACACACACACACACACACACACACACACACACACTAACGCTCGCCACCCGGAAGATTGTGTTGTTCCTTTTCGCGATTATATGTCGCATCAGTGCAATAGCTAAGTGTGCTTTGTGGTTACGGCATGCACATTTCGTGGTGTAATTTTGAGTAGGGCCCCTTCTAAAATCTCACTCGGACTTTCCATTTTGAACAAGTGGTGGATTACGGTATGCGAACGTTTGAGCATAGGTGGGGTCTGTGTTTTTCGAGCCGTCTAACACTTTTTTGCATGTTCCATCCGTTGGAGACTAGCCGAAATTAATTTCCCAAAAACCTCAATTCGTATGCGATTACCCATTTATTCATTGCATTCGGATTATCATTGGCTGTGTAACCCGTTATTGGTTTTCTGCAATCATCAGTACATCCACTTCACTTTGAGCTTCATCCAAACACGTTCTGTTTATTATCCCGCTCAACCGTTTTTGGGTTTCAATAAATTGCGGTCGTGCACACAGATGTGAAATTTACCCTTTTTCAAATTATCTTATTTATTATTCTGCGCAATCTTAGCGTTGGAATTTCAGCTTTATTCCGATATTTATGTCGTTTGTTTGTAGGGAAAGTGCCAGACTAAATGATCATTTCAGGACTTCTATTGGTCTGTATTAGCAGACTGATTGTTATGGCTAGAACTCACTCTTAATGTTTATTTACATTTTGAACTAATCATTTTACACTTCCATCCAGTTCGTCAGTCTAATCGATACAACATGCATGTACGATCTACGTTGTGATGACCCTTTTCTTGTTACATTATCTTCCTGACCTTGAGGTGAATCGACCACTTCTCACGAAAATCTTCCGTGGCGTAGCTGATGGCTTTTTAAGGATGGCACGTCCATCGTGTGAGGCAAAGCACTTGGAACTGAGATCCTTATCGATATGCCAGTTGAAGATACTGGCGACCGTTTCGTCATAAAGACTGATACTTAATACACTACTGACGGATAAAGGTCAGGAGGTGTGAGCGACTTTTCATGAAGTTTACCAAGTGCGCTTGAAGATAACGTCGTCTTTTGGTTCACCGATAACGATATTGTCGCTGTTTGAAAAGTCCCTTTTGAAGCTGCTTCAGCTCATTTGGGAGACTGCCTACAAGCCAACAGGGTCGCTAACGGAGGCAATGTATTTCATGACATGACAGAATTTATAATATGTGCACTGAGCCTCGCAATGAGAGGGTTGCGTTTCTGGCTCCTCGTTAAAGTATGTGCTTTATATCAGCCTCCAAACTTGAAGGTTCACCGCGCAATTCAATAGGCAAAACAAAGCACACCGCGCACCGAAAAGACGGATCATGTGGAACTGAGGATTTTCTTTTGTATGTACGTATTAGCGGAGTCCAGTGTTACTCCACTTTTGAACCTTTATCTGAGATGAACTACCATCGAACCAACTTTTCATGTCACGGGAATCATTTCCGTTCCTTAAATGATTCAGTGATTCATTACGCCTTGATCGTGATCACCCATTAGCACAGGTTTTGGATGCGGTAACAGAGTATTTGAATTTTGATAGATTACGTTACAGCACTAGAATTTTTTGACGGAGTATGATCTCGTCATGGCATTCTAGCAATACCCGGAACATTGAAATGGGAACATTTTAGTTATCAGACTCTGTTGGACGTTACTGTTACAGTTGCTTGGTCTATATCGGTGTTGTCACAGTCTTTAAGTCCGAGAGAGGTTTATCATCATTGTTACAGATTCACCTTCGGTGATTCTGACGAATGACATGACAGTTGACAATTGGTCGTCGCTATCAAACTTGTTGACATACTTATATCGGCACGATTTGATAAATTAAACGAGCCTTAGCATCAGTTAGAAGAAGGCATTTCACTCGCAATCAGTCAATGATGGCTGGACCTCTTCCCGAGTTAAAGGAGTTTCTGAGATGATTTTTGTTGACTCCTTGCATAGTGGGAATCAAATCTCGTGCAAAAACCTAGGTATTGTCACTTTCCACAGTCACACGAAGTCTAGTGTCAATCACTCCAATATGAAAATACGAGCCTCCTCTTACAAACGGAAATGTTTATGCTGGCCATTCGGTATTGTCCGCAATTTTCTGGACCTAACATTGCTTCTACCTATTGCCATACTATGAACAAACCTTATGATTGTGAGAAAACCAAACGTTACTTCTTGAGAGCCTTTGGTGATCAGTTGGTGAATGACAGTATTAAACGACGTTCGTTATCTAGTCGTTTGCATCATATCACCTGTGTCGTAGTGACCCACCCTGAACGTTGGAAGTCAGTGTCGTTTGAGCCATCGCCTGCGTTACCTAAACCCTATCTCTGGAAGCTGTGTCCTTTCTCCAAAGATGAGAAAATCACCAATACTTGCCAGAAGTGCGTCAGACAAACGTGCGGGAAACATCGAGAATTCGTCCACACTTACTACACCTATTATTGCACTTAATTGACGGATGTTTCAAGAATTTATCTTCTTGCCTGTCTTCACAATACACCTGTTCTTCGGCTACTTAACGTTGTGTAATACACAACGGTGCAAATCGAGCGAGTCGCGCGTTCGACTTAATGGCAACCCTCAACATTAGGAAGATCGGTAACTGGGAGCGTAATTTGTAAACGTGTACATGTATTTTGCGGGACGTGTCAACAAAGAAACTGAAGCCTTACTACTAGCAGCGGACGTGATGACAACTCAACACTGCAAAGTGATGTTTACGCTCGTGGTTGTTTATTTCCACACATCTCGGCAACAAACGACCTCGCAGGCCAGGCATTTCTTGCGATCATGACATTTAAAGATTCGGACAGTTTTGACCTTTGAACTCATACGTGTTAAATTATATGCGGTGTGGTTTGAAAAATTGAGATTAAGGAAGAAGGTATCGAATGCGACAAGTGTTAAGTGTAGTACACGTTGTTTACTTGCAGAAAGCATTGAGGGCAGTTATAATTGGACTGACAAACCTATATTTAATTGTATGCTGTTGTCAATTGGTACTACCTTTTTTCTCTTTTTGTGATGTTTGTTTACATTTTAGATGTGAACAAACGAAACAATTTTATTCACCTATTCATTCATGGTTCTACTGTGGTGCATGCTGTCCCCAATGTATTAATTGCGAATTATGCTATTTTCTCATAGATCGCCACATCTGATTCGCCTCCGACCTACCCATCCGGTGTTCACGAGGATGTGATCACCGTTCTGGATGCTTGTTTCGCTCGACATGCTCGTGATCGTCCAACCGCTTCCAAACTATTAACTTTCCGTGCCTTTGTGCGCCTGACAGAACCGCAGTCTCATGTGAACGATAATCACGAACGGCGTGCGCAGCTCAGCTCAGTTAAATGTTCCAGAAAGGAATCCGTGTCTAAGTGCACGGCAGTATTATCTGGCTCACTCAGTCCTACTCCAGCTAAGCCCGGCCACTTAGGCTGGCCCCTGCTTCCGAGTGTCAATGTCGTTGAAAGTGCCGGCCAACATATAAAAAAATTGAGCCTTCGTAAATCAACTACTCGTGTGGCCTAAACATGATAAACGACCACTTCTTTGCATTTGGTGAGCAACAATTGCAGAAATTTGCATTAATGGTTTATTATATGGAAGCGTTTTAGTTCAAGAAAACATAAGAACAAATTGCTTTTGTTTGCAACCTTTGGTCGCAGATTAATCGAGAGATCTGTCTATACTAACCCCCCTCATTGGAATGTGACAGACGGATTCTGTTGAAACGGCTTAACTTTATTCCTCGCACGCAGCCTTTTCAGTCGCAATGCTGTGTCCGTACCGGTGTACTTTCCTATGGTGTTGACTATCGCTTGCGTGTTTTGCAGCGTGACTACGGCCTAACCATAGTTACGATAGACTGAATAAATCGTCGGTTTAATCGTCAGCCGTAAGCGCAGATCCCGCCGAATCACAAACAAAGCTGGAGAATAATCGTTGTTTTCAACGGATAAATCAAGATACGGGATTGCCGAAGATGTGTAACATTCCCAACTAGCAGGTCAATGATAGATGATATCCTAGCGTGAAACTGCAGATGTTGGACCTAAAACGGAAGTGTGCTTTACAGCTCCGATTGAAAGTTATTTCATTAGGATAACTGTGATGATTTAATGAATGCCAATGTCTGTCAGACCACATCGCAGGAAGGATTGTTCAATAATCAGTCAAGAGCACTGACGCCTTGGACTAATTGACATGTCACGTGATGTATCTGTGTTGTACATTGGACAACACTGTCCACTCAGGGGGCCAGTTTTAGTCACTGTCAGTAAGATCGATATATTAGTAGATTTTACTTTTATTTGCGTGCCAGTAGCTACGTCCGACCAGACTATCCTCTTACTGGCACTGATCTCGGTGGGTCAGTTTCGTCCAGTCCTAGGTGCATACTCCGTCCTGCTTGAGTGCAATTCGTTATGCGGTGTTTCAGTTTCACTTCGCCGCGTATCATTACGGTAACGTCGTGACATTGCCGAATATACCGGCAAAGTAAATTAACCTCCGTTAATTGGTTTGCATCTCCTGAAGACAAAGAGTTCGTCTGATTACGATTACAATACATTACCTTCGCAAGAGGGCTTATAACGTGTTTTGTTTAAATGTTGTTGTGGCTAACCGACTATCGTGTCTGGTTTCTTATTATTGGTGATTCCTCATTCACTTCTTATTACGTTCGATTGCAATATTATAATAAAGTGACATTCATCAACGTACTGTGGTAGTAGAGCTTCAAGGCTTCGGTAATCCTGTCTTGTCATTTTCCACCGGAAACAACGATTGCCTACCAACTCAGTGTGTCACTCGACAGATCACTGTGCTCCCATGGTTGACCGATGGAACAGTCTCTCAATCAGCCTTTCGTGGCCGTGATTACGCGTAGTTTTCTCATGATGAACAGTATCTGTTTCACGTGCCGGGTTGTTTTTTCAACTACGGGCCGGTCTGACATGCTCAGAGTCAAGGGGACGTGATCTAATCTCGTACGTTGCATGTAGACCGGTTTATTATTGTGCCCGTATTTTTTCTGCAGAGATAAAGATTTCACTTTCCTACTAGGCTACCAACTGGCCAACCAGCATTGGCCGGCTGGACACAAAGACCTCACACTCACGCCTCCTGGTCTTCATTCCTTCGGAGTTTACACGGATACGTGGTGTGTGAGTGGAACCACAAGTGTGCAACGCGAGCCACTTGTGGTGAGTGCAGGCGTCCTTCGGCTTCGGTTACTTTGACAAACTAATCCGAAACGGATACCACCAACCGTGTGTACGTAGTATCGCCATCACAACACCGACTGCGGTTGCTCCCAGTGTTCTTGTGAGGAGGGGGACATTTACTGTTGGTTGTGACTTAAATTGACTTATCGGCTAAACTGTCGACGGATTTTGTCGTTCCTTGGCCGTTACACGTGTTCATTCAAATCGTCACGTGCTATCTAATCCACCAATGGTGCTCGTTGATTGGATGTATTGACCTTTTTAATAGCATGGCAGTTTGCCGGACTTGGGATGTTGATGCTGGGTGGACTAAACATGCATTTCAGAAACCGTAATCGGCAACCCTAAGAACTAGAACAAAAGAACAGACTGGAAACAGTAAATCATGGCTTTTTAAATGGACATCAGGTCCAGTGTGCCTCCTTAAATGTGTCATTTTTTACCTCATCAGTCCCGGAAGATTGCCAGGTCTTGATGAATTTTAAATTGCCGACATCCCTCCTTAGCAGTTGAACAGGCACCCGTCCATCTTTCTTCTTCTCCCTTACAGTTTCGTCTATTTTTCGAACTCCTTTGGGAACCTGCCTATACAGCTCGCAGTTGAAGGATTGCCCACTAGTTTTTGCCACGACTTCCCTGTTGCATATTTCTTCAAACATACCACGGTTGCTTTGTCCTCTAAATGTTGTCACATACTGCTCTTTGGAAGCAAAACGGTAAACATTCGTCACGCCATGTGGCTGCATGTTTACTGTCTTTGTCGTTCGTTTTCTTTTTTCTCGTAACGTCCTCTCTTAATTAAACTGTAATGAATACTTTTTTAACTGAATTGTTTCTTTATGGGTTACAAAAGCCTTCCAGACTATTTGATATTACAATGGTGAATGAAGTACTCGTTTTTTTGGATTTAACTTTTTTTAAAATATAATTGCTTATCGATTGAATGATGAATGTACCCTACCTTGAACAGGGATACGGGTAGCTTGACTGACGGATTTATCTTAGGTGGTCATTATTGGATCGACGTAAGACTGCGTTGTACAAACCTTAAGCAAGCAATGCTGGCAACGTCCGATAACGCTGGCTGTTGTTGGTGTCATGTCGGTTGAGATCGTCCAGTGGCATCAGTACCACTCAACCAACAGCAGTGAGAAAACGGACACTGATGGATGGTAACATTTTGTACTCCTGGTTGTTGTTGTTTAATACTGAAGAGACGATATGAATTGGAAAAATAAAACAGAAGCTGGGGTGGAGGACACGCTGCTAAACTATCTGGTCCATGGGGGTCTATGACCTGTATATAATTTGCACACCTATTGCTGGCTTGAGGTGGCTAATCGCGACAGCTTCAGCGAACCGTGGATTAGTATGACAATTCATAATCTTGAATGTGGATTCGAAGTTAATCTGATGGCCTGTGGTCGATATTTGCCTGGCGCTAGACGAGACCGGAGGTTTGCGTGTTCCCAGGACGAAGGAATTAGGCTGCGCAGTCACATTCCAAACCCATTTTGGCAAATGTTTCTTCGTTTTAGGCTTTAAACGTTTATCGGTTCTCCCGATCTAATTTTCGTCGTGAGTACACAGAAGTTAATACATTCCGTATAAGTTGGCGCCAACAGGTTGTCCGTGTATTGAAGATAACAGTTGTTTGCGAGTTCATTCGAAAACTGTGGTTTCAGTTTCATTGTAGGTTCGCCTAATCGGTGCGATGGGGCACTTTGTAGTTCGTATAGAACTTGTCACGTTTGAAGATTAGTTCAATGTAGACTTTCTCGTCAACCGTGGAGGCTTTGTCTACTGATATCCGTTTCTGGTTGTTTGTCGTTAAATCGCAACGGATATCCGTGATCGTGAAACGTGGTTGTAAAATAATCAAAGATGACTACTCAATCTAATCAGTAGATCTAGCGTGCGTAAACAACGTTCTACTGCTCGTTTGTTTTTCTTCAATTTAAAGCTTGCAAAAAGAATGTACCGGCCAGCCCAGATTGGTTTTCGATGCGCGGACCTCTTTTGTTGATTAATCATTTTTGCGACTGATTAAAATGTCTAGGGGTATGCTCGCTTGATCGATTATGTGTCGTAAACTTATTAAGTTCTAGGATCACTTCAGCTGTGGAATGTCTTATGTTCTGTCGATTTGAGCAGGTTGAATGGTTCATTCGAAATAGTAAGCAGCGATAAAAGAGAATCACGGAGATGCAGAGCCTGTGAGGCGTTCCTCTTGTCAACCTTCTCACGGAAACTGATCGATTCATGTTTGTGATCTTGTATTCTCTTTTGCATAGCATCAACTTTCTCAGTTGCAATGTGTAATCAAAATGCTTGGACGTGTGGTCAAATTGGATTGTAAAAAAATCGAGTGTATCGGAAAAGTGACCAGGTTTCGGTGTATCAAGAAGTGGCTCGGACTTCGGTGGGTCTGTCTGGCCATACTCATTTAATATGTATGCTAGAACCAACGAAACATGACAGCCAAGCCGTCATCTTTGTTAGAAGCATGCCACTTAAACTACCAGTCGAATCAGTTCCTTCGAAGTAGACGTGCTTCTAAAAGACGGTAGCGCAATCACTCATGACGTTCTCCCCATCTACCTAATTCAGGTTGGGCGAGAGGTGCGACAGATACCGTCACCTTATCCTAGGCATCATGTTGATCAACTGTCACTACGTTGCTCTTCCGAGGAAGATACCTCGTGACTTTCACGTACTGTAATCTTAGGAGCAGCTTTATCGAAAGTGAATGTCGTTCGGTCGATAATTATGGGGGACATCGTTCACATCTTGAAACCGAATTGAGCCAGTGGTAGCGGCTTTTTCGATAAATAGCTGTAATTTATACCTCCAGTTACTGAAGTATTATAACATCGAATCTGTACCTTTTAAAGGTCAGAATGGGGTTCAGAACGGATGAAAGCGTTGTTCAGATTGGGACAGTGAAATTTCCGGTTTATTACTTATCATTACGCCGTGCTGGGCCTCCCCAATACTTGTCCCGGGCGATCTTAAGGGCGTCTTGGTTTGAGTTCCGTACACAGGTTTTTCTCGCGTTCTCGCCAGACGTAGTGATTATATTAGAACCTTCGTTTGAGAACACGGTCCGGTTAGAGTGTCGGTGGTAACCGCATGTGAGAGGGCTTCTGAAGTTGTAGCGGTTGACCATAGAGCGTACAGGATGGATCTGTCACGGTTTGAGGTTTTGTCTATGCAACACGTGGGACTCAGAAAATGTGTACACAGGAGGAAGTTGAGAGTGGTTGTGTACACTTAAATCTGTGTTGAATGACTTAGAAAGAGGCATTCGACGGATGCCTTCTGCTTAAACAATACGGTTACGAATGGTATAAATTTAAAGAAAAGTAAGCGGAAGTGATCCAGCCATAGCTTATCAAGCGCATTACTGGCATGTTCAGCACATTGGAAACAATCACAGACTAACTGCAAGTGTGTAGTCCAGTGTAACTTCATCTTAATGATTCTCGTGGCTAAGATGTCTGAAGACTCAAGTCGGTGTTCCGAGTGTGTGCGTCAAGTTCTCACCTGTTCTCGTCTACCGTTTCCATAGACTGGTATTGTACCTTTTTCTGATGAACGTTGAGCGACGCACGTATAACCAACGACGCCAAATATCAGAACCAAATCAAGTAGCTGGAAACGCAGTACTATTAACATAAACAATATGATCAAGTGCAAGAAAAAAAAACTCCAATTTGTTTGCGTTCGCGGAATAAAGTACAAAGTTGTTGGCACAATAAGCGTCAAGGGTCCAAATGCGGGACAACTGCAAGCACAGGAGACCTACAGTCAAGGATGAACCGGGTCGGTCTTATGTATGGCTAAATATCCTGCCTTCGGGCAGACCGATTAGTGGTTTTCAAGCTGAACATCATTCATTTGGTCACAGCCTTCGCATTCAGATAGACTTTCCAGCCAGCCTCTTTCGAAAGAAAGCACTAGACTCGAGTTTCGCCATTGTAAGGGCTCAGTAGTGCATATCCTTGCCACGGCTTGGGTTAGAACTCCGACCATGTCTTCATGAGGTAACCGTGTTGGCCACTGCGCCATTGACCTCACACTATGCACGACCGAATCATCATATGTGAACGCTCAACCACTTTCACTTGTGAGTAATGATCAGGTTGCCCGATCGTCTTGATAGGAGCCAGAGTAACTGTCCTGTTAACTCCGATCGATAACCCCGCGATTGACTTCCTAGACAAGTCGAAATCTCCGATCTCATTAAAACTGCTAGGTGATATTTTGGATTACTGATGGTTAGTCGGGCAGTTGTTGACAGTTTCACGGCGGTCCATATGGAGGCCGTATTCCCAGGGGTAGGGAGGGTGCGATTGACAGATAACAATGGGTGTGTGGGGAGGTGAGTGACATTAAATGACTGAGGGAGGCCGGTGGAGAAACCGGTAGTTTTAGACACGAGCTGTGAGAATAACAATAACAAGCGCCTATTTAGACG
>LOND01000788.1:72708-88733 GCA_014220965.1 Paragonimus kellicotti | reverse complement strand
AAAAAAAAAAAAAAAAAAAAAACAAACCCTTCACAAGTCATCTTCAGTTGCTTAAACTTTTTCACATTTCGCATCACATAAAAAGCTATTGACGATCCAAGAAGAGTGGACAAGTTAATAACAACGTGCTGTTCTTGTAGCACTGGGAAATCAAAACGCCTATCTTTTACGTTCTCTACCTGATTAAGGTCATTAACATATGGATCCTAAACAGAGTAAAATCATTCGATCATGAACATTAATTTCGTTTCTCCCCATCGATTGATCTCATATATTATCGTGCAGCAATGGAAACTGTAGAAGTATTAAGAATGCTCCTAAAATGACGATATCAAAAAATTGATAACTATGAAACATCCATCGTAATCTTGCCAGTTTGGTGATTACACGGTTATCAACTACGACATTAAGAGAAATCCAGAAGACAGCTCTTAAACGTTACATACTCACTACAAGAAACATTAATAACGAAAGTCCAGTTGCCACCTACGTGGACTACTCTTAAGATGCAGGCGTTACCTTACCGTAATCGCGCTTTGCGTTCCATCTATGCAGTTCGTACGCATTTTATTGAGTTTGACCTAAAAATTTGAGCTCACGCTTAGTAGATGACGTAATCAAGTTGTACTATTTTCCTAACAGTATCCTGTCCATCCCCCACTCTAACATTGGTAATTGACACGTTGCATACTGCCAATGTTGTAGAAATTAGCGCACATAGGCCATTGGCTCTTTAGTTTGAGCGTATTCTAAGATGTCACACGTGGTATCTCTCCACTTCATTGAACAACCTATTGGAAACGATTTCACAGATATTATTACCAAGTAGCTAGGATCAAGGACTTATCCAATCTGAGATGCTGGTCACACAACGTTGTCTGCACGATTTGTGTGACAGATAAATGAACTGAATTCCGACTTGTAACCAGTGCATAGTGATCGATTGGTTAAGAGAATACAACAGAGGCAGGTCAAACAATATATACACACACGTTCAACTACATACACGGCTGGTTGGACAAAAATGGTGTGTTGGTCTTAGTATTAGTGTGTAGTCCGCCCGCGGAGCCGTAACGTCGTGGACGCCAGAACGCAATTTTGAGCGATTCAACCTGAGGTTTGGTTCTATGGATGTGGTGAACCAACAGACATAATGTGATATGGTTTAATTGCGAATCACGCGGTCGGGGGAAGCCACGACTCACTCAGCATTATCAAATTAGTCTTAATCTCATCACCCCAGTCAACGTGCAACAAACAGAAAGTTGCCGTCGCTGGAGATGTTCACCGCTTCATTTTTCACGGAGATTTTACAGAATCACCAAAACAAGATCAATATTTCGATCTAATCCTATCGGCCTTTTAAACGATTATTTCCAGACTGAGCAAAAATGCAAAGCATTGTCACATAGATAAATGGTTCATAGGAGTAAAATGGCACGTGGCAAGATAGCAAGCCTTACTGACAAACAAAAGGATAAGCTGAATCCAAGAACTGGTATATTCACAGTGTTTATTGCTCGTCTGCCAGTCTCATAATCAGCTGATTTTGGCTTAACTTTAATTATCGCACTTCGACTACTACGAATCTCTTTCCTGATCAAATAAATGTTTTAAAAAGTATACATACCGTGGCCTGTTGCCCATTTCCAGCTACACGTGGTAATCCAATACCATTCTGACAAAATCAAAAACGTCAGATAGGAATGGTAAGAACCACGGGTCACCGCAAAACAGCAAAAGTGTATTTTATAGAGAGCTACCGAATTCTCCCTAAGCACATGACGAGAACGAAATATGGATTCACAAACGTTGTCTCATCGTCATCCAACTAGGAGACAGTGGTTTCAAAATAAATTATAACATGTTGACTCGGATCTTTCTGTTCACGGGGTCTTCTAAGTGAGTCTTTTTACTATGTCCGATACGGGCAACATAACTATTATCTAGTACTGCAAATATATCGACGTCCCTTTTCTCCACAACAAAATCGGAAGGCGGCGGATTATCTATGTTCACTGCGATTCGTACATAACAGAGGTCACAGAAACAAGAAGTCCAGAGTGCATGAGTGGTATCTCATTGTCTAACTCTCGTATGACTGTCGTCCGCAGAGATATGGGAATAGCCAATGAGCGATGTAGCTCGATACCTACACCTTGAGGTAAGAACGTCCTGTTTGTGACGGGGCATCTTCAGATCTTCCTGAATCAGTCTGGTAAGTGGCTTACGTAACTCAGGCAACCGCTTGCTCAGCCGGAATGAGTTACCAATTTCTCTGTGCATAATATCACTGACATAGTACCGCATAATGCATTGTGCAGAATGCCATCTTTAGAATATGCGTACGCTTTGATAATGGACAACTCTGACTGATCGGAGCTTGATTTTACAAACCACTTAGTTAAGGTAAGAGCATTTTGTGATCGGAAGTTGGTAATGTAAGCTGAAGTGCATGGACACGTTCAAGTTCATATCAGATGGGCCGAGAACCACTTGCTTCAAGTAGATGTGCATCAACGAGCCAGACAGAATCGACAGATATCAACTATGTATGGCTATAATGCTCATAGGATAATAAAATCTAGATGTACACAAAATACCAGACTGAATATTAGCCAAAATGTGGATCAAAAGAAGTACCGTGAGGCAAAATTCTAGACGCTAAGAACAGTGGTTGGGGATTTCACACGACCAGATTTTTTGATCGAAAACAGACTAAATAATCACCTGCAAATGATGGTTGACGGGATTTTCGATGCAATCAACAAGCATGTCTCAAAGAAGCGTACTCGACTTAGTAAAACGCGGAAGTGTCTGAGAAACGGAGCCAGACATCCGATCGGTCTGAACCAAATGACCTGGGGCTGATATCAACAGCAACAGAGGTTTTGCTTAAGACAGTCGATTCATCTATCAACAAGATCTCCCCAGTAAGCCCGGTGTGAACTGAAAACTGTTTTTTACGGCGGAATAATGGCAAGCACAATTAATAGGCTCGGTACTGTCCAATTGCGAACATATAAAGGACTCCGAAACAGATGCAGCCAACACGAACACAATGGGAAAACAGTGGGCAGGTGTGCATGAACACATTCGGAACTGTAAACAGGATAAATGAAAACAACTCGCTTGAACCCATTCGGTTCAGTCGCAAGTGACAGCCAGATCTGAAAAACTCCTGCAAAATGACCCGACTGGTACGAACTTGAGAATTTTCATTATATTAAAAGTGTGCAACTGAAATAGCTAAGCGTCTAATGGCTCCTCTCAACCATACAGAGTATTTACAATCACCCCGACCATCGAAGTTAGGTTCAGAGATTGTCCAACAAACTGCTGACTGATCGCTTTTTTGTAGTGGTCTCCAAACTCATGTAGGGATTGTATGATGATTCCATTAGAGCAAACATCGTCAAACTGATGGCTGTTCAATGAGACAGCAGATGGACTCCCACAGGTCACTTATACGTCTGAAACTTACTAATTAATTGCAAATGTTGGAGAAAAGTCATTGACGAATGACTGCCGAAAAATGTGACCTGCCCAAGTTTTCAGGAGCCTTGGACAGTCTACCGCTTAGCTTATTAGGGAAGCCTCGTGGGACAATTCCTTAGTTCGATATTAATCTAACCGGACGTAAATTCAAAGTATAGGCAAACAGTCAGTGATCCAACTGGTTTCTACTGAACGTCCCGCAAGGGTGTATTCTGGGGTTTATGTTGATTGTGCAATTCATCCTTGAGCTTCTCGGCATCGTCAAAATCATCACTGTTATTATACCCCAATGGAGACAAAACTAGGATGAGTTGTAAAGGGTTCGTAGGAGGAGGATTGAATCTAAAACAATTTAAACTCGCTTAAGCAATGGTCCACTGACAAATAGACGTCAAGCAACGTCTCTAAATGCTAAGTTGTGCATACCTGGCATGAACACTGTATTGGGTATTGCTTGAGAAGCCACAAGCCGAAAGTTTCTGCAAGCAAACAAGATGTCAGAGCAGCAGCGATGAAAGGATCAGGTGTGTCTATACGTTTTTCGGCTACGGAGTGGAAAACAGATAACGCTGAAGCAACCAGGAAGAGTTTAGGGGTCATTTTAACCTGTTTACTTATCCCGTGTACAAAGTGTTCTATAATAGAAACAAACTTGAGGCTTATAACCCGCATCTTAAAAATATATAATCCTTACTGGGAGTCCAGGGCTAGGCTAGAGTCTTGAGGCTTAATGTATGTCTCCAGCCAGAAAGAGTAGCTACATTAGGTTAATTCTCAATTAACCAAAGGCATTCGAGAACTGGCTTAACCACAACAGGCAAAACCATGCACACACTTGGTCACTCAGTTTCAGACGTTATTATATTGACCAAGACCGAGTGATTAATTGGTCGCCCACTCAATCAGGAGTTTCATAAGGGCAGACTGTCATGTAAATGGAACCTCTCAGTTAAACAGTGTGCACTCTTGAACACAGAGCCTAACTCGGTGGTCACGAATGACTCCTGGTTGGAATGTTCAAAACTCTGGTAGATCGACAGATACACGGTAGTCAACCGAAACGCAAAGGTGATAGCTGACGCAAATGTTTGTGAAATAAGCGCTAAAAGCGAATCCAACGATCACGCGGCCTTACACACCGGAACACATCACATGAACATTCTGTTGACAAGATTGCGGATCGTGACAGCAATAAGGAACTGAATCACATCACGGAATAACTAGGAACAAACTATATATTAGTGCCTCAATCCGTTGCTACAAAAGTATTCGATGGTCGACTACCATATAAACGCCTCTTACATTAAAGAGTAAAGTCATAAAAAGGCGATGCGTTCGTGCCATTTTGTTTCAGTGGCCGGACAAAAGAGAACATTCTGTTGACAAGATTGCGGATCGTGACAGCAATAAGGAACTGAATCACATCACGGAATAACTAGGAACAAACTATATATTAGTGCCTCAATCCGTTGCTACAAAAGTATTCGATGGTCGACTACCACATAAACGCCTCTTACATTAAAGAGTAAAGTCATAAAAAGGCGTTGCGTTCGTGCCATTTTGTTTCAGTGGCCGGACAAAAGAGAGTATGCAATTGTTAAATTCCCGTTGTGGCTTGTTGACCAAGCTGCTAGAGCACAAGATATGTGAGGCACGTGGCTCACGTTGAGGATCTCAATTCAATCGGACCCAGGACTCTTCATAGTTTAGTTTCGACGCAGTTGACGGATCCGCCAAGCTAAACACCACAGTATGCTATGCGGTTTACGAACTTTGCTACACATTAAAGTCCACGTCTGATTATAAGTACCTATATCTGTTTGTCTCACATTCGCGGATGTACCTGAGTAGATTATAGCGATACAACGCCGAAACCTTCATGATATTACAACTTCGGAAAAAAACAAAATATTCATGGCCTTCTACCTAAGGGTGAAATGTAAGTAGTTCAAAATGTGACTTTGTTCAGTGATTCACAAGTAAACACCTTTGGTCGAAAACAGCACAAGGCTTTTTCATTCTATCGAATAAGACAAATTCCCCTCACGAAATAGCTGGTACGAAGACCTACACAGTTAAATCGGATCAGGCTGTTCGGAAATAGACACGGTAACCTGCGCCATCGAACAAACAAGGCAGATGGAACAGTCAACATTGTTTGGTCAGTGCGCACCAGAAGCGGCACACATAAATCTTACTATTCACTCAATCTATGTTTGCACAAGTACCTTTACCCCTCCGAATCGACCGTTAAAGTAAGCCTTGTTGGGTAACCGTCGTTCTTCGACTTGTCGGCTGTCATACTACTCACGATCGAGCGCCAAAAGATTCTGAAGATTTTACACCCGCGAACAGCAAAGATGGTCAGCACCAACCAATTCTCATCTGTTCACTCTCGCAATGTACTTACTGAGGGTCACCTAGGTGATCAATACCGAGAGGCGAGTTCCTTCACATAGAGTGTGTGGAGAAAGGAAGCCATGCGCAAGTCATATCTAATGATAATCACCCCTGACTTTCAACGCCGTGGAAAATCCGGTTTTGAGTCACCACCATTTGAAGAGATGCACCTGTGGATGGCAAAAAGTCGGAAAGGAGTCGTAAAAAACGGGAACTTCTGCAGTGATAGCAAATCCAACCAGAGTTTCGAACGACGTCCCACCGCGATCGCGTCTCAGCGATGTACCGAGACTGCTGTATGGCCTCAATGTCACCAACCGATTGTGAATTCCTGATAATTGTGAGATCATTCACTTGCTGTGCAAAGTCGGAACATACTGGCTGAAAAGGGCACCCCTGCGGTTGTAACTGTAAAACCTAGTGTAAGTAACCGATACAGTTCACTAACAGTTAAGCTAACGCAGTTAGAAACATTACGATTAATCCAACAGGACACACGATAATATTGAGTTCGCAGACTAACAAACCAGTTCGTATCTCACTGTGGCAAACGTTCCTTGGTCCCCTAGTATAAAGCAGATTTATAACAGCGAAGATGTACGGATGTGCATGATGTTTACCTTCTTTGGTTCAATGATCGAAAAACCAGATGCAAACGGCTCTTGAAAACCTGGCCTACAGTCAGTGTAAAATCACGAACTATCTGACCTATGTAACGAAACATTATGTGAACAGTTACCTCAGCACGCCCACACCTAGTGCGGAAAATTCAGGAAAACCATGTTTACCCTGTTCGTCGCAGTAATCTCTCCCATCACGCGACTGTCGTTCCGTTGTCTAAAAATCAGTCGATTGTAGAATATGCGACCATGTGAACCATTGCGTACACATTTAATCTGATCACGCTTTGCAACTTTCTGTCAGTAAACATCGTTGTAAGCTGGTCCCTTGATCGCTCTCTCAACTCACCCATACTGAACCCGGTGCAACCACCAAAACGGTTGCCACGTCAGCGCCAGGTTTGGGTACTTCCCACTGACTGTGGTCACATGGTAATATAGATGACTAAACACCAGCACCCATCAAAACAACCGGTCACAAGGGAATCCCAAAACACTCTCGATCAGACCAAAACAAGCAATCGGCACGAAATACAGAACCACTTGAATACATATATGCGACAGCCCTCAGAATGGATGCGGGTACAATACAACGGAATTCATCACCATATTTTAACATATTCAAAGAGAATTGTTACAACCAAAATGCGTTCACATTTTACCGTATGCGGGGGCATCAAATCATACAGCTCTAACAAACAGGCCTCAAGGTTTTGGCGTCCGATGACATTTCTAACATCACGCCTGATCAATGCACAAAATGAAAGCAGTTTCTGTATTACTAGTGCTAAGTAAATCAGTAAACACGTCATCTCACCAATAAGGATGACTTCGATTTTGACGAACTTAACACCAGCACCGACAATGATAAGAAATTGTAAGTGGTGAAGTTAAAAACGCAGATACGGCACATCAGGCATGATAGTATGGACAGTGTGTAGTTCCGTGGTAGTACGTACGTAGTTCTTCACAGTGGATCGAACAAGCACTGTGGAAAACCTTGGATTATTACGACAGTAAAAACATCCAACGACATTTTTCGTACATGATGGATAGAGCATGACGTGATGGTGACCAGTACCATGTTCGTAACTAACATCAAGAAACAGACAGATTATCGAAAGTGTGTACTTCTATACAAATTTACGCCGATCGAGATGCCTCACTTAGCTATCAATCCTTTCAATGTCGATGTGTCAATGAACATATGATGAAACTGTGCATGTACGTCACTTAGCTGATAAACCCGAATTTGCTCGTGCATATTTCAAAACAACCCTTGGTCCAATTTTACTACACTTTATTAAAAAAAACCCAGAACGAACGTGACGTTTACGAGTTTACGTACCTCGGCTAGAAATTAAAAAAATTTGTGAATTTACGGACAATGCAAAAACGAGGGTCCTAAAGTTACCTCCTGCACCGTAATAAACACCGGTGACAGTACGATACATTTAACGGATGGGAATAAACCTGAAATAGTTGATGCATTTCTTGGTTGTCCTAATCATCTGAATTCTACCGAACCACATCTCTAGGAAGTGATTGGTGAGCTGCTCCTGGATAATTAAGGTAATTTTACGGTTTAAACTGCTATTTCCAGCGGCTAAGTTTTTTCCTATATCCGTTTTGGTAATGTACCATACTCATCATGATAGGCAAATTTAAAAGTGCAGTAAGATTTGACTTGTCAGTACCATGATACGCGCTGAATCACCACAAAGTAAACTGGTTTATTTTGGAGGTACGTTGCCTTGCTTGCGTGACATCTGCTGTTTCGTTTTAGAAATAAGGTGGCCACTTAAAGTTTTCAGAAACAATTCATCTTAACTATGTTCAATCTGTTTGTGTTGCTGATAGTACACGGAAGTCGACCAACTTTCAACTGTCATGTTGACAGTATAAAGACAACATCTCTAAACTGCCTTGATAGTTGCTGTTTCCAAGGGCCTGGAACACTTTAGAAAACTAACACGAACAGTCCGATACACACATTGCGGCACGCGACATTGACAGTTAACCGTAGGCTATCATCTTCAATAAATCTTACACACATCCCACTAGCAGGTTACGACATGAATTTTACCAACGTTTTCATCAGCATAATGCATTATCATAATCCAGGACCCTCGATTTGTCCAAGCTACGATGGTTATATGCGTTAGACCTGTTTTATGTTCAAAACAATTGTTTGCAAATGTTGGGCTGTTCCAGACTTAATCCGTCACAAATACCATCCATTTAGCGAAGACTGATGCTAACAGCATTTTTGCTTTTTCTCCCCCATCAATAGCAAGCACGCCAAAATCAAACGCTTAGTTCGTAAAACATAACAACATCGTCCGGCTACCTTCACTTCAAGGTGAGTCTGTTCGTTCGAAAGCATCTGGTGAAGTCATGTTAACGGCTGGCTAAATGAATTATCCGTTTGGTGGTCGGTGCATTTCACAATTAACTAGAACAAACCAATATGAGTTAAAGGAGGACAGTAACGCTTGAAACTATCTCCCTCACATCACTGTCCAAAGTGAACCGGAGGAATTGATGCATGAGAGCAAAAGCATACAAGCCCAAAAATTACACTGGAGCTCAAACATTAGCAGGCCTCCTAGTCAAGTCGGATTAGGGAACATTGCTTGCTCAACATGCAGTTATGGTTGTACCCAACAAAAAGAAGGTATACGCTGCAACTGAATCGTATCGGTTATACCTGACTCACCAGTGTGTGCCAGGTATTATGGGCTAATGACGTCACATCGCCGATGGGTGGAGTGCAGTTAGTTGCACACGATTTGACGAAGATTTAGGAATTCTGCTATCCATGTTCATTTCTGTTCACAACGAAGAACTTTGCAACCATTCCCTGTCTGAAAGTTTCGTGCGTTGCGTAAATTCCTAATGACCTGCTAGGTTCTATTTGGGTCCCAAGTCAGGGCCATTGGCAGACCGGAGTACATATCAAGGAACAAAAGCCAGGATTCAAAATCACGGAGAGAAAATACTGAGATACTACCGTGTTGGAGTATAAAGGTTCCAGTATGCTTCTGAATAATAAAAGTAAGCGATGTTTTTCAAAAAACTGATCTCCGTCTTCATTCAGTAACGCTAATTCGCATATATCGTGTGACGAAATAATCCTGCTATTTTCGTAAGTCACGTAAGCGAAACGTTCCATCGTCGAGAACTCCTCAAAAAAATTATCATACGCGACAGTACTACTACTAAGAATTATACGAAGTAAATATGGGAACATTATCCAGTGAAAAATGTGCCCAAATTTTCAGGTTTTACTCCCATCTGACAGGGTAATCACACTGTCATCGGCCACTGCTGCAGTGTAGGAAATGACTGTAAGACCCCTGTTTATGCGTTATGTCCTTGGATGTCCAATTTACAAAATTCATCAACGGCACAAACATGAACATGCCCATTTCCGATTTCTTCACAATTTTATCTGTATCTCTCGTGGGGCTGCGCTCCGTAACAAATACGGTCACATGGAGCCACTTGTACACGATGTTGCATGAATTCATTTGGACAACCTGCCATGCATCAGTTATCACCTCTTCCAACAGCTTCAAAAATGTGTCTGTGTATGCCGCTCATGATTGGTTTCGGAACAATAGAACGTGTCTACGGAGCTACCTGACTGCATCAGTATTATAAGCCGCAGGGTGGACAGCAATGTTAATCAGCTCATGCCCCTTGCAGGCTCGACTCTATACTCAGATTGGACCATATGATGGTTCTGCCAACTCAAGCATTCCCTCAACTACCGCGTTATCGTAGTAGCCAATGCACGCAACCAAAAGGGGGAGAAGAAAAAAACAAATAAGTCGATTCCGCCAGACTAATCACGTCAGAGAAATACTACTGTCTCGAAACGAAAAGCTTCTATACAACGTGTCTTTCCTTATATCTACGGAAGAAGCCAGTTTGAAAAAAATGTACACAAACCACGAGTTATGTTCAAGCTGGCAGGAGTTGGTAATTAATCACACCTTGAAGGCAACAACGGATAATAGATGAATGTTTGCTAATTAAGGGCAACAACAAATAAAAACAGCCAACAATCGGGGCAAAGCAACACGAATCCATCACAGCACTATCACCCATTCAAACAAGCTTGGGTAACACGCAAAATAACCACTGTCACCGGTGACCGTGGTGTATCAGCAAAGAGCGAAACGAGCCGGAATGACTAAAGTGATCATACGAACCCGAAAGAATCAAACCGAGAATGAAGTGGATAACTCATTAGACATTGTTTTATACGATTATCAGTGTGACAGAAAAGAAGAAAGCGAGAAAATGTGCTCATTAGTCCGGCAGGAAAGTAGAATGGATGCAAGGGCAAGGTGTACATGCAACTCGCTTGGATGAAAGCTAATTATAGATATACCAATTGTTGCGTGAGACAGAGTACCCTGAAGAAGCGTGCCCGGAGAGAAAAGATTTACATAAAACTGCGTATTCGAATAAGGTCAACCAATTGGAAGGTTACAGTGTCAGTCCAAGTGAATTAGGTTCGATAGGAATACAAGTGTAATTCTACTACACATACGCATGAGCATCAAAAAGGTCGCAGCCAGACAGGGCACCCACAAACGGAGAGTGGGTAGAATAAAAATGTACAAGCTGGCCGGAAATGTTTGAAAAATTTTTTGACATGACACTCGTATTAATGGAAGTCATACACACATGTGCACAGTCGAGACAAAAATAGATGTACGGTGGAAGAAGAGATTTTCAACCTCCGGGAAAATCGCTCTATCGAATGACGCACACAGAATCAATGGCGGCAGCAACGATTAAAACTAATCCAACCACTTGGCAGAAAAGACAAAACCAACTGTATCTTGTGTGCGAACGGATCACAACTCGTAAAGTTCGGGATACAAAAAGGAAAAAAACAAAATGTGCAAGGGAATCAATCAATAAATACTCTACTGTCTGAAAACACAAACAACATACACATGGACGATCTGTATGGGATATGACGGTCTAATGTGGACGTAAACATAAACACGACTAAATAGGCAATATGTACACATACAAACGCACACGCGGTGGGTTGGAAAAGAAACAGAACGCAAGAGCTGATCGGTGTCATAAACGAGAAGCCAGGGAAAAGAATATATAGAATTATGTGTAACACCGGCTTTTGAGGATGAAAAAAGTGAGCGAGCCTGTTTTAGAATGAGAGGGAATGCGATCGATCAGACGCAACAAAAAGAGCTAAAGTAGAAACAGGATGAGTCAAGATGTTCTTTGCTACCATTGACCCAAATTATGTTCTTTGGAGAAAGGAGAGCAAGTGCCAATCAGGATGATCGCGTGCAGAGGATACTGCACACAGTGTCATGCACCAGTCTGTAAAAGATCGAAACAGAAAACCAATCGTGCAGGACGATTGACGAATCGTGCATGGTGCTTGGACGATCACAACTCATCAAAACGAGGCTGGAGGCGAAGCAGTACAGGTAAGGCAACTAGGGTTTCAGGGTTTGAAAGTGTGTGTGTGTGTGTGTGCGGCTGCATCTTTCGATTTAGATATAAGCACGCGGTGTGTGCACGAATGAGCATGGCCCTGTACGCAGATGTGCACGGTCAGGAGGAATTCAACAGTCGATGATCGTGCAGGCTGATTAATGACATAGGAACCAAACCCATATGGGCCAGATAAGTGGGGCCAATTCATCGGGCGAATTTGGAGAAGATATGAACCGTGAGGGCACACAGTACGACCATGATTGGGATAATCGCGAACAGGGAGAGCTGGTGATGGGCGGAAAGAGACAGAAACGGTTCAAAAACAGCAGTGGACAGTAAGAGAACTATGCGTTGAGAAATGTAATTATCGATCCAAAATGTTATCACATTTAAAAAGTAAAATCGGAGGGATGAATAGGCATAACGTTGTCCATCGACTACTGGTGCAATTATTTCTTGATTACAAGTCGTTAATGCTTAGTCACATTTATTGCGGGATCCTTCGATCCGGAGAAAGGCATAGAACAGAAGCTGATGTACGTGGGAAAACGCGAACGAATTACAGTTTCAAGTCACAATCGAGGGTTTAAGTAAACTAAAGTAGTTCGGGAATGCAAACACAAAAGAACTTACAATGCTACCGGGAGCGAGCGTATGTGTCGAGGTTAAATCGGGAGTCACTCGACCAGAATTGTTGGAAACAGAGGCTCTGACAGGACTAGACTGAACTGAACGTTCGACAGTGTTGTTAGCATCCGCGACTGAAGAAGGTGTATTGAGATTAGTTGACGTTTTCGGATTTGATAGGTCTGTTTCACTGCATAAAAGCGACTTTGCCAAAGCGGCTTGCAAGTGTTCAATTCGATGAGTACAACTAGCGACCTAGATGGAACAAGAAGACAAATGAACAGCAAGAAATCACCATCAGCAGCAGCAGCAGCAGTAACGCCAACATCTTTGGATTTGAGCCGTACTCGTGGGTGTTATGGTGGTGATTCATGAAGTAGCACAGTGTTGAATAAGTGCAAACGTATAAGGAACAAAATATCACGATGTAAAAACAAAGCAAAAGACAATAAAGCCTCACGAAAAAGTAGAAGAGTCGATCATCTTGGCGAATGCACACATATAAAGGTGAAAGACCTGTGAATAACCAAGCACGTTGTGAGAAACCAATGATCATTAAACATAGCGCTGCGGTCACTAAAAATCGCTCCTCTTCAGGCATACGCCTGATTAGAATAGATACGAACCACACAAACTGAGGTAGTTACAAAGGGACGGAACAAGAGATAACGAGGTTCACACAGTAGTAAAGCCGGTCATAGGCGGACAATGTGCATACCAACAAGGGGGCTTTGGCCGCTAAACGACGGGACGATAATACTGGTTGGAACGGTCGGCGGCTAAAAACTGACATCGGGTAGCACGAATTTGTAATCGGTTACATTTTCATGAAAAACCTAGACAGTGATTAGATCAGCAACGATTAAGTTTAGTTTAGTGTTGAATGTAAGTGGCCTGATTTTTTTAAAGGCCCGATAAGCATACGAATGTTGTAGGCTAACGTTAATAACAATAGCACAAATTCACAAAGATCTTTTGGCATGGGACATATGTACAAACAAGCACTTCAGGGAGAGAAGAAGAAAGATGAAGAAAAAATAGCAGCCGGGATAAGTCAAAAGCTGAAGCCGATTGTACAAGAACAGCAAAGTATGAATCGAAAATAAGAGTGAAACCCACATTAGATCCAGACTGACCTGTTCATTTAAAGCATCGCGTTCCCGTCGTAACTCATCTTCTGCCTCCGATCGTGTTCGCCGTGCCTCGGCAACTAGTCGTTGATGATCTTCACGGCTTGTAACCACATCAGCTTCGATGTGCGCGATTCGCTGTCGCAATGTATCGCACTCTTCGCGCACCGACAGCAATAGGTCGGCCTTTGCAGCATCTACAAAGGGAAATAAGGAATGAAACCAAAAGGCAAGGTAATTAGCCAAGAAAGTTAATCATGTGGCAGTAGTCAATTGACGATAAAGTTTAAATTAATATGATGTAACTTAAACAAGCAGGAGCTATTAGAACTCACTATAAACTTAGTAGATAAATCAAATAACGTCATGACCTGGAAGTTATTCCAAAACCGGGGTATATCAAGTACGTCTGCTACATGTCAAACAGGCAAACTGGCAAACGGTTTACAAAGCGTGACAATGCAGCCAATGCTGGCGAGATGAAACCAGAAAGATTACTGTCATGTCCCACTCGATCGATCTTGTGGATGACTAGAAATAAAAGGAAGCTACATTGACCACATCCGGAACCGGTAACTCCTGATTCGAAAGAAGGGAAAGGTGACCGGAAAAAATCATACAAAACAGAATGCAAACAAATGAGTGGCAATCTAGTTCATCACTGTGAGACCCATATGACCAACCAGAGTTAGCAGTGTTCTTCAACTTCTCAAGACAAATCCAAAAATGATGGTTTCTTTTCATCCACGGATGGAAACAGTATGAATGCGACAACCGGATACAAAACCATCTGTCATTAACAAGTTACAGAAAAAACGCGGGTGAAAAATAAACGCAGAATAGCTGAAACAAACAAGCAGTTGAATACTTACCTTGTTGTTTGAATGTTTCAGATAATTGCTTGTACGTCTCAACTTCATCCAAGGAAGCTTGGAGTTCCACTAAAATATGAAAATGGTGTTTAGGCTAGAATCTATAATCTTCACATCTTTGACTCTCTACAGTGACAATCAAAACCATCAAAAAGATTTTGAAGACTACTAGTCAGTCTCTAAATGAATTGGCGCACAGACGCGCACAAGCGATCTAACGAGTACGGTGCGCCTGTGGAATCGATATATGTGAATGTAGTGGCGATAAAGGAATGTCAGCATTAGCCGACGTGAAAACAGCCAGACTGCGAACTTTGACCAAACCGATCGATTGTCCTTGACTAACTAGAATGCCAAATCCCTCCTGATCACAAAAACAGCATGTTGACCAAATAGTTGTGCGTGACGAGGACAACGATGGTGAGTCGTAGACTGAACGTCTACGAGGGCGCACAGACACAAACAAAGTGAAGTGATTTGATAACGCAACATTCATCAATCGACGTAGAAGACGTTGACAACCGATGTGACTTATCACTAAGACGGTTTATATGCAGTTAGTTTAAATGCTTCAGGGAAGGTAACATGATCAATGGATGTATATACTATCTCACGACTAAATGAAATGTAATATGCTACAATTGTACACAAATCACAGGATGGACTGAACGTCAACCCGTGACCAAGTAACAAATATAGTCAACAAGAACAGGTAGACGAAAACATCAAAAGACATACAAGATATACAACGATACCCAACGTGAAGATTTTCTGCCAACTTCACGATATGCACGGTTCAGACATTTCGATTTCTTTTAATGGGGAGAATGCGCAACAACTGAAGGTCAAGACAACAAGCATACTAAAATTCCCATCAGTGACTATAGCCTAAGACAATGTTCAACAATGCGTCTAGCCAGGGTCACCCCAACTTTAGCAACACAGCAAGGAAGCAGAGTTGAGGCAGTGGATGTTAAATTAGGCAGATTCCTTCGTACATCTTGCCAACGGCGTTGTTCCAGTAGTTACATCCAGATAATGCAAACTAGACGCGACATAGGAGGTAATTTGTAGATACTCGGAACTATCTTTACAGATGAACTGTAAAGGGCATCTACCTGATCCTCACACATGTCACTGTGCCTTTCTCTTATCCACACAGTGTTCCCGCACTATACAGAAAGTACTTTTCCGATAACGATTAGCAAAAAGAGACAACCTACGAACAGGACCGAGACGGGTCTCCATGTTTAACAACCGTACAGTAGTACCACACGCGTGCAGCCGGGTTATACATCCTGCCCTTTAGTGGTGAACGGATGTTACACCACCAAATGAGTTAGCACAGCCTAGACTACTTGGTCATTGTCACCAAGCAAGGCGAT
>LOND01000788.1:32759-65265 GCA_014220965.1 Paragonimus kellicotti | reverse complement strand
AGCCTCCATCTCATATAACGTCTCCAGCAACCGACTCTATGACACGAGAAGGCTCCAGTCCGGGAGTCGAACCCGACCTACAGTAGCCAACCCTCTCGTAAACGATTTCATTTGTCTACGCCAGGTCATCTTTCCACCTCGTACCTTATGCCAGTTGGTCGCAGCGTCGGCAAACAGTGCTCGGTGTGGCAAACGACTAGCTGGCATCCTTAGTACATGACCTAACCATCTAAGTCTGTGCATACGTAAGGACTGAGCAGAAGAACTCAACTGGTAATCACTCATCATCATCATCATAGACAGCAATACATCAGTGGTTCACACTGATGCCTAACCGTCACACAACCACGAAGGAAAAGAAAGCCCTATATATGGAGAGAGATGATGAGAAGAAGAAAAGGGTACCTAACTAATAAAATTAGCTACGTCTAGATTCAAACATTCAATACCAAGGTGCTACACGTTGCAAACAAACATCCAAACTGTAAGTGAAAGTAAAGCGTCATCAGCAAGACAGCTTCCTTACGGCTTTCACTGCCCCGCATCATTAAGTGCACTCACTTCACAGACAACTCGGCCAAACAACGACAACATTCACGCCACTGAGCTCGATTAGCCGCCATCTCACCTAACGTCTCAAGCCACCGACTCTGTGAGTCGCGAGGGCCCCAGCCCGGGAGACGAACCCGACCTACAGTGACCAACCCCTTCGTGAACGATTTCATGTCTACGCCAGGTCATCATCTGTCCACCTCGCACCTTGCGCCAGTCGGCCGCAGCGTCGGCAGAGTGCTCGGTGTGGCAAACGACTAGCTGGCATCCTTAGTACATGACCTAACCATCTAAGTCTGTGCAAATGTAGCGACTGAACAAGAGAACTTGCTTGACAATCAGTGCCAAATACCCGCTTCCTAACCTCCTCGTTTGTGCCAACCGATGCGAGCAACCGAACGCAGGTATCTGAAGAAGGTTCACGTCTTCTTCCCTGAGCGGTAGTTTCGTTGCCATAAAGTAATACACACCTCAACGCTGCCTCATATACTCGACACTTAGGCTTCAGAGAGAATAACTCTCTGTCGTCGGAGGTATCCTAGATTGGCAAATACCGCCTTAGAGATGTGCGCTTCTATTCCATTCCCTATACTTCCGTCGTCGCTGATGCAGCTTCCCAGGTATACAAACCGGTCAACAATCTCCATGACTTCATTATCTAACATTAAATCTACGTAACCACAGCAATCTTGCAGAAGCACTTTGCATTTTGAGGCTGCAAAGCGCATTCCGAAATATTTAGCAGAACGCGAAATGTCGAAATAACAATGCATGTGTTGCTAGCAAGTTGCCAAACAGCAACAAGTTGTCGTCAGTGTAATCAAGAAGTCTATTGCACATAAACAGGAACTGTGAAAAACTACTTATGCAAGATGTATATGGAAAAAATGAGTACGCGGGCGTCACCAATACGCTAAATGCTGGTCGGCCTATTGACAATCAAGTGTTCCACATTCGTGAGTTTGGAAGTCGAAGGAATACTGCTGACAGATAATTGTCTACAGAGGGAAATTAATCAAAGGGAACAGAAAACAAACGCCCTGCTGAATGAACAACGTGGCTGCCCAAAGAAGCAAACTTAGTCTCCAGGGTGAGCACACATAAAAATCATCACAATGATGTCATTCACAAACGCCTTCTGAAGAAGGGGGTAGTATTGATCACAGATAAGACCAGAGAGACCAAAACCGGGGATGGTCCCACTTAGTCATCTACACCAGCCGGAAGTAGATCACTGACACTTTGGAAGGGAGCCAAAAACAAGATTTATACACGCTTTCTGGATCCACAAGAAGTACTCGAATTAAAAGGGCTTTCGCATTTAGGTGTCGGGGAAGTTGCGGTCAATCTTCTTCAATCGCATTATACACTTATAGTCAATTAGATTAAATCAATTTGTTCCGGATGTTTCGGTTGTGATATCAAGATTGACCTTACTACCTAAGTTTAATGACTGAATGGAAAATGATACGCCATATAAAAAATCTGTTCAGAATCAAATGTAATCAAATGATTCACACAACAGATGATGCAGTCAGCGTGATGAACCAGACGGAAAGCTAAAAAATTACCTTGTAGTAGCTTAATCAGTTGCATTGATTGATGAAATTGCCGCAAGCTGTCGGTTAAGTGCATTGGAATGTCATCACTGGTGGAATCCAAGACTTGTTCTAAATTCGCGTCCGAACTGGTTAAAAACTCTGCACAAACAGAAAAGCGTAAACAAAACTGAACACTAGCATTGATATCACACATGAGTTAGATAGCGAACAGAAAAGTGACAGAAACACGCATCCAGCCGTAAGCCTACCTGCGGGATTCCGGTAATTTAAACAGACACACAAATGACAAATAAAAGAAAATGAAAGCACAAAACATACTCACAAGAAGGAGTAAGAAAATCATGTATCCTAGATGCATAACTGGCTGCAGCATGCATCCAAATAGGAAGAAAGTGATTACGCTAACTCTGACCAAATTCAGTAGTACATTTCAAGCCTTTGTGGTTCCGTTACCGGCTGGCTGTCTCTAGATGCCTTTCAAACATTACCGATTACATTAAAATGTCTATGATGCGATAGATGTTTCAATCATATGCGTTGTACCTGACTGTAACAGCACAGATTGTGCATGTGCCATCTCGGGGTTCTTAAAAGTCCGAACTGTGGAGTCGGCCACATAACGCAGGTTAACGATTATTGAATAGTAAATCGATAAAAAAATGTCGCATAAATTGTAGGCTCGCCAGACTTGTCAGGCAACAGAAAAGTGACACATACGAAAAAGTGTGATTTTGGGCATGGATAGGTCAGAGCGAAGCAGCATATCGCTATGAGTGTTCGGTGAGTGAAATAAAGGAAAATAAAACTTGGTCAAAACACAGACACGTAAGTGTCCGATCGATTGAACAGCAACCACAAAGTGTGCGAGTTCAGCAATCGGGGCAACCCTCACCTTGCAGTTCACAGAAACGGTCCAGTTCGTTCAATTCGGCCAGAGCAACTTGTTCACGCATCTGATCAGCGCGCTCACTGAGGGACACTTCTAGTTGTTCGGCAGCGCCCAGTTTGTCTACGAGAAGGCCAACACAGGTGATCAACAAAGGTTAATTGAAACATCTGGGTAGCATGACTTGATGTGCGGAATAATATGTGGACGATGTGTGACAAATGGACGGGGAAGGTTAGTTATCGAGTGCGAGGATAAAAACGGTGATCAATGGATTGTGCATGCACAAGTTAGCAGCCATGGTAAACTGATTGTTCATTAACAACAAATGTGAACACATCTAGATGTGTATAAGTCCTCAGATAAACTCCCTGTCAAATGTAATGTCCCTATGCTCGTTCAAGCAAAGCAACGACATCAGATGCATCAGATGGAAGCACAGGGGACAGGCCACAGTTATGTTGCGCTACCTTTTTGTAGCCAACTTCATTGTGTAAGAATCGTGGTGAGTGTAAAGCAGTTGGGGTTAGAGAATATGGACATTATATAAACTGACTGACAATCTTGGGTTCCATGATGATGAAAAGCCGGAGACAAACGGTGCTTGAAGATTTTGATAGCGTCAAGATATCCCGATATACCTTGGTGAAATGAACGCCTACTATCAACCACACCGCCACGAAGTAAAGACATCAACTAATTCAAAACCCAGTTTGAACAGTGATAGCACCTGCTCAACATACGATTTAGGTGGCACACGGCAGAAGAGTCTTCGAGCGCAAAAGTGGAAAAACTCCATTATGGATGAATAAACAAATGAGCAAACCAAAACTCTGCAAGCAAACAAACGCGAACATTCCCTAGGCATCTTGCCCAACAGGACCGATTAAAGCACATTAAACCAGTGAAATGTTTTAGATATTTGATTCTAATTCGGTATTAGGCTGCCTAGCACCTATCCACACATATCCACTTCTTGAACCATTCAAACATCCATACACCGATGGACCTGGTATCAAATTGAGTAGGTTACCAAGAAACGATAGGTCCACAAGGGCCAATCGGAACAAGATGCCACCATGGTTAGAACACTGATAGTAATTACACAAACATCGATTCAGGCAGTGGTGCATAGCCTGCTAAACAGCAAGATTCGTCCCATTTGGACATGAATCAATGAGAGGCTGGAAAGCTCGACAAGGTACATTGATACTAGTGCCCAGAGGATGAAAAATAGCGACAAACATCCATATACGTCCTACAGACACACGCACATTCAAGTGCACGAATGCGATAACAGCTGATTTTTTTTATCGCTGGTAGAACAGGGCAGTTAAACGAAACAATCGGCTCACTTTGTCGTTACATTCGGGCTTAAAAGAAGTTCTGCAGTGAACCAACGAAGAGAACCGCACACAGTAAAAGAGCTTTGCTTACAGTAAATCTTCGCAGAGCGGCTTTCACAAATAAAACTTTAAAATATACACTGATTATTGACAAACGGTACTTGATAATCGGAAGGTTGCGGCTTTAACTAGAACGTAACGGTAAAAGGCGCCAACTGGTATTTAGGGGCCAAAACTGACCTACATCATCTCTGTGTAGACAACGTGAATATAACTATCCATGTGGTTCTGCTGCTCTCCATTAAAAACAAGATTTGCATGCGAACGGACAGATCCGAAGAGGTAGTGAAAAACAACGGAATCCATAGTGAATACGGAACAAAAGAAGCCTGGAAAGTTGTGGATATCACCAATCAGATGAGCATCAGCCGAAGGAAAGGAAAGATAAGTCAAACGAATATATCGCACAACACAGATAACTTTATGGAAGCAGGCGATCGTAGACTTTGTGACAGCACCAACCTCGAAATTCGCAGACTTCTTTTGTGATATATGAGAGACGATCTGAAAAACGGCGTTGACAAAAACCTTAGTAAATTGGAACGCAAGAATAAGTATGGATAACTGTGCTGTGCGTTTAATATAGTGGTGAAATAGGACAGCTTCAAAAACAGAACATAATGGATTACTTTCGATCCATGTGTATTACTGAAGAAGGATTTAGAAGCACCTCCAATAGTTGTGCTCAAAAGAATTTTGGGCAAATGGTGTGCGACTCAAAGCGGTTGCCAGACTACGATAGGTTTGTCCAAAATTGGAACCACAGCAATGTTATCAACTCATGTGCCACAATGGTGTTCGCTGCAACGAACTGGGTCACGCCGGTTTTTTGTCTCCGTCACACAGACATCCATATGCTGATCGATGAAATCCTGTATCAGCAAACTGACAGAGTAGATCAGCTCAATAAACAAACGCCACTACAGATATGCTATGCACGCGACTCGTTACAGGACACAGCAGGCAAGACCTTCTTGCCATCACCGGGCAGTCTGCCGTTCGGGTGTGGGCGCTCATATAAACATGAATATTCTCGTATAATGTAAACACGCCCACCGTCCATAAAAGCTACAGGGGCGAGAGCGACCTACGGGTGTTACGTTTGTTAATGTGCATCAACTATAAAGTTCACCTGGATGGCCAACAAATAGTCGCTGCATTAATAGAATGTGGAACATAAATCGTTTCTTAAGTGGATGAAGATCGATTAACCCATTCGATTACTACGCGCAGATTTAGGCGTAATTATAGTATCGTGGTCACGACAGACAGATCGCAAAAGCTCTGGGCACTTTTTAAAACGTAATGTTGCGTGCGTTGCGATGGTGGAAAAGAAAAGGAAGCGCAACAGCTAAGGAAAGCGATTCGCATATATTCCTGCAACCCCGATGGCCGCGATCCCATGGTGGATGTGTCTGGACCACAAGGTGACACAGACACAGGTCGTGCGTTCGATTCTCTGGGATGCGTAGTGCTGAGGAGACGCAACAAGGTTGAAAAGGCTGTCCACCTCTTCGCCAACTGTTGACGGTCTCGGTAAACAGCGATGGTGCAGTAAACACTCAGCGGGCACAAGGAATGTGTGACCCAACCATCGCAGCTGTGCATTTATATTGGTTGATTAACTGATAGCGCGTCCAATGTGTACAAGCATTGGCGAACAGCTGTATCACTCGTGCAATCAACCCATTTGATTGTGTGTAATTGATAAACACAACGATGGCTAACACAGCTAGTGTATTGATATCTTCGTCATCAACAAGAAATGTTTCAGGACCATAGTGCAAAATGGATTACATACCGTCGGTATGCATCTTTCTTGTCAGCGACAACTATGTGTCTTTTGATAAACACACGACGAAAATTGACAGGGAACATAGGTTCTCATTACTTTAGTTGAAGTCTTTTTGGAAGTATCACAGGATGACCAGATAACGTTGTCACGTGAGTGAAATGTCTCAAGCGGATTGCTTGTAATGATGTTGCGAGTGGGAGCATCTCAACCTTGAAGCAGTATTTTGTACTGTGACAGTTCGACATGTGATTAATAGTAGGTATTGGGAACACCAAACTATTTCGCACATTATTATCAATAAGTAAGGGAACGCAGCTATTAACCTACTCTCGGCAACACCATTCGAAACGTGATAGGCACACCACAAAAGAGGGGATAGTAGTATCAAACCACAAACCCAAACTTGTGTCCTAGTTCGCATGCGAAGATAACCAAGCAGTATCGTCGTTTTTTTAACTACCTAACAAACAGTTCTCAAGGTTTGTCAAAGGAAAAAAGATAGGGTGATAACAAGCCAAATATAGATGGTAATTTTAGGGCGCGACTATGATTCGGAAGTGGACAATTTTGTCACAATAGGGTAGTAGGCAAAGAAACCTTACCAAAGATTAATGAACGTGCATTCGCCCATCGAAATTCATGAAATATAACTACCATACCACTACGCACCATAAATAAATGGACCAATCAATCAATAGAGCACTCAGTCGTTCTCTACAACCTTATCGCTAGCACCAGATAGGTTAGAAAACCGATCATCGAGAACAAAGGCGCGTTCGTCAATAATCCATATCCTTTCCACGGTCGGGATTTTAAACCCGGTCACGCTTTTATTAGATAACCGTGTTAATCAGTGTGCCACTAACTCCACACTAGGCACGACCGAATTATCATATGCAAACACAGCCACAATCGCCTGTGCATAATGCTAAGATTGCCCAATCACCCCGAGAGGAAACACAGCAACTGTCCAGTTAACTCTAATCAACTGCCTAATGGTTGAAACTTCTCGCTGACTTGAAGCGGTTGTTGAGCCGCATTTTGATTAATGATAAATGGTGGGAGGTTTCGATTGATATACCACTCATAACTGACACCTGCATTTCTATTCGCAAAGAGGTACGACTAGCCCCTTTCGAAAAGAAGCATTACACCTGATTTTCGCTCATGTTAGGAGCTCATCAGTAGCCTAACTTGTATCACAAAATCCCCTGCCACTTAGCAAAAAAAAGTACGAATGGGTCTGAAGAACATCCCAACACCCAGTACCATGAAGCAGAGTATCCATACTCATGTCCGGTTCTGGTGGTATTCTAAGCCTGGTGTGGTTTCCAAGACAAAACGCCACAGATTCTTGCAGGTATACGGGAAAAAAAATTGGATTAGTACATATACTTCGCAAACTGGTCATTCTTCGACTTAGAAAGTCCCCAGGAACTTCGTCTAATTTTCTTAGAAAACGACATGAATAGCTCGATAAGTCAATGAAGTTGCATGTACATACATAAAAGCACACAAAAGTTAGTTATAGAACGGGCTTGGACAACGAGTGAGGTGAATATGTGGAGAGTGAACAAGAAATGTAATCTCTCGGGGCGCTCGACAATGTGTACAAACTCACCGCCGAGATGCTCCGGATTTTCTACAGGACCATTATTTAATCCATTCACTTCGGCATCAAAATCTGAAAGAGGTGAATAAGAGGTAAACGCTCAGCAGGTTATCAGACAGATATAACCACACATCACGTAAGCCGTAATAAAGGATCTGCTCGAAATCCACTAAACAATTATCGAACATAGATATTAAAAAAACGGTATACATATACACAGATACCGTACCGTAGCGTATTATTTGTTGTCCACGTAAGCACTCTGGTTGTGCATAAATGATGGGAATGTGAACAGGTTTTGAAATGGAATTAGAATACCAAAAATGGCAACATTTAAAAGCACAGTATACGTCCGCAGTAAACATTTTATAAATTTGATCCATACGTGGCGTGTGCACAGCATGAATAGCTCGGGAGGAGACCATGATTATGGAAATGTCAATGCAATTTAGCGGTGTTCTTCTATCATACTGATGAAAGCTCGAAGGAAGCAGAAATTCAACCGACGACACGTTGATAAACATGAAAAGTATGTATGGACTACCGGTAAGTAGTATGGAGTTTGGCTGACACAAATCAAACGTCATCAACAAATGACTCAGATACTTTTTTAGTCGTTGCCTACCGAGGATCAGCAATAGGCTCGAGTTCCGTTCTCGACAAGGACACCTGCTACTGGGTTAATTAACTTATAGTATAGACCATGGTTCCACAGATTCCCGATTGGGACCCAATTATAAAAGCACCTGATGCCCGTTTAACAAGTTTAGTCGTTCAAAATACAATATCAATTCCGTTTATATGGTGCGGAAATAACCCATTTTGAAATAAAAGCATCTGCCGACAATCGAATAAGAGCGAGTAGTGAAAGATGACTCGATTAAACGTACTGGTATCATTTTCGTTAGGGGAGGTAGTGCTAGAGACATTTTTTGGCTTGAGTTTGATAGGCGTACATGATCGGACTTTTTGTCGAAGCATCTCCGTTTCTTCTGTTAGTTCACGTAGCAGAGTTTCAAGGTTCTCTTTTTCATTCTGCACTTCCTAGTAAACGTGAGGTATTAGAAAATAAGGTCCCGTGAAAGCGATAGTTTGAAACAAGCGTAAAATGAAACGCAACGTGATGAGAAGATGAGAAAAATGAGCAGATCGTTCGAACTGTTAATATCGGAACAGGAATGCAACCAATCACGAGATAAGCTAGTCTTGGTGCGAACGAAATAGGCAATTGAACAGTATCAATCTCTTCAAAACAACAGAGGCAAACATTTGGATCTCAAAAGACAGATCAAAACACTTCAGTACCAGGGTTACTAAAACCTTAGCCAGGAGATGAACGAGATTGCTGCGGTTTGGATTAGATTAATTAATTAAATGGACGCGGTTCACTTCCCCATACCCTTACCCTGACCATTATGACGAGCAACAGAAGTTGAAACAATGTCCACCTTTCCAGATGTGCAGTTCATGACTAACTTCTTCCTTGTCTGCATTCATAAGGAAGAAATATTGGGATGATAAATCCAGCAGCCTACCATCATGTGAGCATAGGTAGCACTGGAAGAGCACTGGTAGATTTCATGAAGACTGTTATAACCACTGAGGTAGTAAACAATCATGAAATGGACTAACAAAGGATTGAATTGGAGCCCCTACTACCAAAACAAATATTGTGTAGTCGATGGTGATCGGCTCATAACATGAACTTTGTTGGTCCCAGTCAAAGTCTTGTTACCTACAGCTAGTTAATCAATACGGGGACGGAAACGTTCACAGCTGACTGTGCTGGGGAACAAACACAAGGGACAACTAGAGTTTTCAACCTGTGCGTTGGTAGCCGAACACGGAATCACGCCAGACTGTCGGAGGGCTGTGAAGCCAAGAACCAGTCTAATTCGTTCGACGACCACAATCCAGAGCAACAAAGCAAGATCAAATCATGCATTTGATACAGGCATTATGAGCGCCATACCAAGCTGATGCGATCTGGTCTTACGAGAACAATGACAAGACGAAAAGAACAGGAGCAAAACTTTGAACACTACGTAGATACAACGAATAAAAACAAAATAACTTAGTGTCCATAACGGTGGCATTTAGACGGAACTACTGACCGACAGTTATTAAACAGTGTCAATTTATGTTTATAACACGTACATGCCAACAGACCGATCAAGTCATGTGCTACCTGAATGCATGAGGCTTCGCTCGCAGCTGAAAAATGAGGAAAATTCTGGATACTATCGACCTGTCCGGACCGGCATAAAAGCAACGAGTCTCGAATATGCGAAAGCTTTCATTGCCGCCGCCAGGAACATTGTCTCATCGATATACTGACTGTCACGAGGACAATCGAATAGTTAGTAACGAGTTTAATCCCAAGTCAGCAATGACGGGATGGACAGACTACGGCGACTATTCAACATAACAGTCTCGTTTTGTGTGCCTGTAGACTAGCACACATCTCACGTATGCTAACGCATAACTTACCACACAGTGCTTTGTTTGTAACTGCCAGGATGGGGTGACAGTGAAAATCAGATGATTAGCGTACGACTTCGGATAGTATCTGACGGCTTTGACCTTAAATTATGCTTCAGCAGAATGTTTTCAGCCCACCAACAGGAACCTAGTGAAAAACGATCGAATACTGCAGAATCGTAGTCAGTGACGACGACGTTAACATCAGCACATTATTTGGAAGAAAAACCAACTTCTCATGTTCAATACAAGCTCACTTTAAGTTCCGACTATTACACTATCTGGTCTTTGTAACCATACTACAGACTAGATCGCACATTGCCTGTTACTGAGATAAGATTGGTAGAGGCAACTGGAGATATATCCGTATCACCACGTTACTGCTTACCTAAATTGCATGAGTCGAACCATGTAGCTACAGAATCAAGTTGGAAAAACCGACAATGTGAATAACTGTTGCAATTCACCTGCCAAAATCCGAACATACCTGAAGCTGAGCTTCTAGCTGTCGAAGCCCGAATACTTTTGCATCATAATCGTGTGTCAATGCTTGATAGGACGCCTGAATGGTTTCACAGTCCTGTCGCAATCGTGCGCACTCCCGTTCTCGATCAGTTAGGCAACACTAAAATGGATAAATAAACGATATGTCCAAGATGAGGAGGGTTTAGATTAACATTGCGTTGAATCATGGTCAGTGTGTTATATGGCAAAGTTATACAAAACCACCGGACGGTACAAAAACAAATTGTCCGGTGAAACACATGCAAACGGCGTATGAAACGAGCGAAGCCGAACCAATGTATGTCAGAGCTCACAGAAAGCTGTCCGGTCAACCTACCTCTAGATTTGTAGCCTTGCTTAGCGCGTTCGTCTTTTCGTTGAGGACGAGCGCTAACATTATTTCACTCGCCTTTTCAAGATTCATTTTTTCCTCTAGTGCTCGATAGAGATGCGACTGTAATGAGTCCTGAGGAAGATCCTATTTCAGGTGAACAATGCACGAGTTTCAATGGACAAACCTGTTTCAGGATAGACAGTTGACTTTCGTACAAATCTAGCTTTTGTAACAGCCGCTCTTCATTTAGCATGGCCTGAATTGGTTATTAAGTACTCGAGTTAAAGAAAACATACTTGCCAACCAGCTTCGGAGACTTCGCGAGTTTCTTGAAGTAGCCGATTCATGGATTCAAGTTTACCTTCCAAAATCTGCTCGCGCAGCAATGCCTCCTGAAACACGTGATTGGGAATGGCCATACATGAAATTATCTTACGCCAACAAAGTGAGCAAGGCGGAACACTTGTTCCGAATGGAATGTCTCGAGCCCTGGCATGCCGTTTGAAATCCCCATGGTATCCCGGCTGTAGAAGTAGATGATCAATAAAGTGGACGAAACAAGTGAAACTTGCTTATACTTGGCTTCTACTCCATTTGGATGGAAAAGGGATACTTTGGCTATAATACAACCATGAGTGGCTAGCAGAAAAATGAGCGTCAGTCATGGATAAGAAGATTAGCATACTGTCATGTTCGACCACATCCACACCGAACCGGATAATATCTCCGGAAAATATTTCTCGGTCAGCTTGCCCATCAAGAACTTTCTTGACAACTCGAGTGTTATTTACAAAAGTCCCATTACTACTGTTCGTGTCACGCAACCAGAACTGAAAGAGAGCGATTACGCGAAGTAACAATCAGTATATATACATGTCCATTTTTGTACCATAACAAAGCATGGCTTCGAGAAAGAACTTTGCAGTCGAAGATGGCATTAGTATCCGATGGTTAAGCACGAGCCACCGAACGACCAACCTTGATGACCTCATGCACAACAATCGTACGTTCACGGAATGGATGGGAACCCTGTACACATTTCAGCACTAGCGTAGGCAGCTCCTCGGCACCAGGCACGTAGCTTCCCGACATTGGGTAGGGGACACTTGGATTTCAGAGCATCGGCTGAAAATGAAAAGACAAAGTAAAGTGAAAACGTAACATCTATTGTGGGGAAAGACATGCAGATTTGCGATAAGTGGCGTAAGGAGACAATCCCGGGGAATGCCACTTACACAAATTAGACATCCTCGGGAAGTTATTGATTGTAATTGTACACACAAACGCAGATGCACTTACTTATTGGCTGAAAGAGAACGGAGCAGGAAGTTTGTTCATTTATCCGCTAAAAAGTATAACAAAACCGACTAGATTGTGAGAAAGAACATAAATGACACGAGTCGGTCTGTTATTGGAAGTAAACCACCAAACACTTGTTCTTTTTGGTGCAGGTGGTTAGGAGTTAGAAAAGCGAGGATCGGAGCGCACCAGCCGGCTGAATTAGCCGATAAACTTGATTTGCTTTTGGATATATGAAATGTGCGCAACAGCAGTCGAAATGAGATATCAATGTTTTCTGTCAGGAAGAGGTCGGACCTTGATGCTGTACGACGGCTTGCGTATTTCGATGATCTACTGAGCTTAATACAGGCTTTCGTTGAGAAACTTAACCATTTTCTTACCTGCGCTTGAGTGCCTTGGCAATAACCCAGCAAAAATAGAGCAGTAAGTTCTCACAACAACACCAAAGCAAACATTGCATTGACCGTCGCGCTTAGTCCAACGTACTTAATAAAGGCGGTAGTTTCTTAACAGCAATTCCTGCAAACTTGACCCTTAGACTCTCCCAAACTCCATCTCAAGTAATCCTACTTCATATACCAGAACAAATATGGCTGATCACAGTAGCACTGCTCCAGCAAGCTTCATTCTCTACGGCCCACTGTTTAGGCCCACGGTATGAGTCAATGCACCACTAAAGTCCAAATGCTGATACAGATAGGTTAACAGACCGCTTCCGCTCACGCGCCAGACTCAGTAGAAGTCGGCTTACCACGGTTTAGGAACCAGAATCCAGAATAGCAGGAAGTAGATTGAACTGATGGCACCACATTTTCTATTTGATACCGCGTATAGGCATCAGACGATCTGTCTGCCGAAATCAGTCAAGCTGGAGGAGATGCGGTATTGGTAGATCAGTCTTACTAACAGTAGGCTTTGTCGGACGTCAAATCGTTTGAAATAATCTTTCGAAAAAACACACGCCAGTACACTATTGCCTCGTTTCGAATTTTACTAGACGACAATCCCGAAGAGCACAACGGCTGTCGAGAAATCAACCATGCCTGCAATAAAGTATGCATATAAAACCAGTCTAGAAAATAAACTTAATAGCTTGAAATTCGCTGAGCTCAACAACCAACGCACTGGAATCACGAAAGTAACGTAGGCACCAAGCAATGTAACAAGCGGTAGAGTAGATCATGAGTATGCGCATCCCAACTGCGTCCCACTGTTAATGCGCCGGAAGAACATCTATCAGCCCAACCGAAATCAAACAACTTTCCTCCTGTTACCGAGAGCAAAAGCATTACGGAACACGAAAATAAATGTAATTCACTAGAGGATTTTGGAAGGCTTCAACGAAATAGAGAAGCGTCAACGACGAGCTACTACATTCCACGATTATTCACACACAAGGTTAACGTGTTTTCACCACATCACTCACTTTAAATTAACCATATACACCCCTTACATTTGCTATTTATCGTGCTGAATACCTTCTAGTCTTTATAGGGGAGGTGAATGTGGTATAGTTAAAACGTTTGTTTATATGCAATTACTCCTGTTTATATGTTTCGGTGGCAAGCTGACTAAGGCATATTCATCACGTTCCTACTTCAATTCGCAAATTTTAAATAGTCTGTTGCACGTTCGCTGAGTTACCACAATACACCGGTAGCGCACTGACAACTTCCCCAGTTTGTTCAACCGATTTAGGGAAGGCACCCTTCTTTCCTAGATGTGACGTGAGGCAAACCGATATCATTGATTCCAGAGGACTGTTCAGTACACTGCGCAACAGGAGCGCGATGTCTGGGCGGCACCGTATCTTCTAGCACATTTCAGAAACGGATTATACTGTATAAGCTCGACCTCTTCAACCAATAGGTCACACATGAAGGTTTGGTTCATTTTCCGAAGTAGAACATGCAGTGGGTTTAGCAGCCAACTGAGTAGAAACGTGCCGGCTGTTGAGTTGCTGATGTCGGAATGCTCATTTGTGTGGGTGTTGTATTGACCGTCGTCTAGCGGAGAAAAAGAAAAAGAAGGAAGTGCATCCAAAAGAACAGACCCTAATGTTAAATACCGCGTTTTTATGATGTGAGCAAAAGTGTGATGGCTTTCCAAGTACTTCCGTCTAGACGTTCAATCTGACCGTTACATTACGAGTTGTAACCTGTTGTTCGGTCAGATGCAATACTTTTATTGTTGGGGAAGGTCAAAAACGTCTCGGAGACAAATGCAGATCAACGGTCAGAATGCATGCAATGAAATCGAGAGTAAGTCGGATAAGCGTGTCGTCAGAGTGGAAGCAGACACATAACAACATGCATGTACAAATGGGAAACGTGGAATTTGTTTCCGATGTGTATTCGTAAAGGCAGTTGTCGGAAAGGGATATATGTTTGACAGTACTTATTGACGATGTAATATTCCGTCCGAATGGATTTATGCGAAGATCTCATTATTGGCACACCAATAACCCCGACGTAAACACAGCCCAAAGCTCATGGTGCGGACGGGGCTTGCTGGGACAGGGATTATCTGGTCTATTTCGTGATGAAAGCGTCACAGGCAAACCCCTATTCGCATAATCATTTGCAAACTAGGACACTCCCATTTTCAAATGCTGCGGCGGAATGCTGTACCAGCGCTGGAGCAACTGGAAGTACGTGTATAGGTTTAATATCAACTGGATAATACAGCACCACATTATGCACTATGTGTACAAGAGTATCTGGATGAAACATTCGGGCGACGACGGGTCGGTCGCGGCGCACCAAGAACGTGACTTCCACGGTCGCCAGATATCCCACAGGACCTTTTCATTTAGAATTACCTCACACACAGAACCTACAGATGACGTGTACAAACATTGGACAACTCAAAACAACCATAATCGCGGGATGTAATGTAACCACTGAAGCTACTTTGCAACGCGTGCTGTCATCGTAATTAAAGAGAATGCCGTTGTGTAAGCACCTTTTATGAATTCATGGTTTATATATTAATGTCTTCTTTTTAACTTGGCCTGATGGTAATGTCAGCTTGTCAGAAGAACCGTACATCCGCAGGGGTAGTTGGGAGATTCGTAGATTACGGTCTCGGTAATGTACCGTTTGGCTCATGCGTGGTGAGATACCATAGGTTGGATGCCGTAGCTCGTGACGCATCAAGTCAGTATTCACAGATACGTTTCGTTGAGAATTGAGACCGAATACTTATTGCACGGAATGTACAAATTGTTTCGAATGACGATGTAACCGGCATCGATAAGTGTACAACAAGGACATTCAACCAGTTCTAGTGAGTGGTAACCAGCGGTACCTACATCCTGCGTGTGGTTCATCAGTAAAGTACAAAAATGTTCCCAATATCGGTAGTCTTTTTCTTTAAAACAATACACTGTCATCCTAGTCGCGGTCCACCAATGTGGTATAGTGGTCTGCCCGTTGGAACAAACTTTTTCACCAATCTTCGAACTGATTTACATGCAACCGATTACGTACCCACATGCTTGCTAGCGGTCAGTAGGGGTTCTCCGGGGTAGGTGAACGTTTGTTGCAGCTCTGTGCTAATAACGGTCTGTTTCTGGACAAGTACTAATTTTCGACGTTCTAGGCGTCAATGTGCCACCTGGCGACCTCCATCGCCGAGTCAATCGTGGACACAGATTGACCACATGGCCGTCAGCTATCGGTGGCGTGGCTGTTTCCAAGACTGCAAGTCAATCTGGAGCACCTGCGTGGATTCCGATCGAGCAATATGATGTGGCAAGTTCACTTTGCGCTTTGGTGGGAGGGTATTAGATCGTCAACCACAAATTGACGCACGTGAACTGGCAGAAACACAAGCGCTTTACGCTTAACAATGTGCGTTTGCCTCCATTCTAGGTCCGCACCCACCAGACAACAATAAAGCACATTAGGCACATACACGACATGCAATGCATAAGTGCGACATTGTTTCGTGTGACACTACTGCTCATTCAGCTGCCAACCGCTGGGTCTCTGTGCGATCACTGGAACTTCTCGACGCTCGCCGGAATATTTCATCCATCAGTGAGTATAACTTGGACCATACGGCTATTCGCTTGGAACTCCGAAAGCAACTATGACGATCTCAAGGCCTGGCGGACGCAACGCGCTATCCAGATGCAGCAAGCCGTTGCTACCGAAATCTCTTGCAAACTTTTCCATCTTATCCAAGTAGGGGATAGTAGGAAGCCAGGTGTGAGCGACGTAATCTGTGAAGCCAATGGTGAGCATATTTATAACCTGCAACGAAGACTACGATGCTGGGTTGAGCTCAACTGGTCATTCGCGCCATTGACTAAGCCTTCAGGTTCTGCTTGTGCTCACTGATCTGTTGACATTTCTTCGCCTTCGGAAACAGAAATCTCTCGTGAGACCAAGTTTCTGAAACGTCACAAACCATCCGATCTATATGAATTCCTTCCTGCTCTTTTGGTAGATGGACGTCCAACTGTAGTTACAGAGCTGATGGCTCTGTTCCGGAAACTCTGGATCAGTGAGGTTATTCTAAATGACTGAGGTTTAGAAAATATCGTCCCTGCGGTGTAATTTGTCTATAAAAACTGATAGTATTACATTTATATTAGTGCTCTAACACATTTATTATTCGATCTTTTTAGTCCTCCCAATTCTGTTGTAAAGTGAATAAAACCTCATTGCGGCAACCTCGTTTACTCCCTCTCGCTCTCATTGCATGAGCTAAATATACTCAATCGTGGACACAATAGTCCCCATTTTCAAAAAGGACTCACGTGCTTTGTGTACAAATCACACAAGAATTAGCCTGATTCCCATTGTACTTCGCAGACAATGCGAAAAGCGCGAAAAGTATATCCATGAGGAGCATGCTGAGTTTCACCCTTATCGTGGTTGCATCGATCACATCTTCACATTTCGCCAGATGATTTGACTGCGCCATTCATACAGCAGGTCAATAGTTGCCTTCCTGGACATCAGAGGGTTTTTGATTCGGTTGACAGAGCTGCACTTTGAGATTGTTCATCAATGAAGGACATGTTTGAAAAGTACGTGAACACCACGAAAGCAATTTATCGTCTGACCTCCAGCCGGGTTAGGGCTGATGGCCGCGTGTTGCCAACCTTTAACATCTCGAGCGGAGTGCGACAAGGTTGTCCAGCCTCTCTCTTCCTATTCGATTTAGAAGTAGACCGCATCCCAGATAGAGTGCGAATACCACGGTGTGGAATGATTCTCAGGCATTCGACTTTGAGGCACAGAGTATGCAGACGACATTACCCTAATCTGCAAAGACTAACAAGGATCCCAGAACATCTGATACGGATTAGGGGTCTCAGTTCATCAGTTTGGCACGGCCTTTGCATTTACTAAGCGCAAGGTGTTGCAAGATTGACAGGACTTAGTGCTTGTCCTCACTTTTAGTGATGATCAGCTGGGAGTAGTTGGGAGCTTTATGTACCTCGGGGTTTGCATCAACATTCGCGGAATGTCTGATGAAATTACAAATCGCATAACAAAAGCTCGGATGGCCTCTGCCGACTTACGTCGCCCGTACCGTCGACCTGATCTGTCTTTCTGTGAAAGGCCGAGTGTACAATGTCAATGTAAGTGCAGTTTTATTGTACGGCTCCGAAGCCTGGTCCATTTGCACGGATAATGTTCACAAAGTAAACGTTTCCTACCATCGATATCTCACACGCTTCATTCGTGTGGCTACATCCTACGAATGTCAACCCACTGCCTGGCACATCGTGCCTTGTTTGCGAGTGGTGGGTTAGGCTGGAAGCGGCAGCCCGGTGGTCAGCGTATGATCTGGGCTCAAATTATGAAGGCATTTATTCATAAGCTCACTTCAGTATGACGTTCCTGGTTTTTGGCTGGGATTCGAAGGACAATGCACACGTTTGATTGAGGTCGCTGTCTGATATGATGAAAAACAGAAGTCAGTGGCACTCATGCTACGAGTTTCAGTGTGTACATCATTGTAGTTTTTCCTATTTATCCGTTCACACTTTTTGTCATCTTCGCCTTAGACATTACTTTTTCTTTCATATTGTGACACGTCTGCAACTCCATGTGATCCTGACGTGGTGAATATATATCATTATAATCATTACAGCCAAGAATCTGACCAGAATGTAGAGTGGCTCCGGCCGCCGCTAACCGTAGCAGTGTCGCAGAATAACCTAAAAGAAAGCGTCATTTAAAAGGTCAAATAAAAATAAACCAAGCAAAAGAACTAGAAATGGTATGGATGCAGGTACGCCATTGACTGCGACACACCTGCCATCTCGGATAGCGTCTCTAACCAGCGATTTGAGTGATCACGAGGACCCCATCCAGGCAGGCGACACCTACCCACTTTGCTCAATGGAACAGTCAGGGTCTTCATATTTCGTGACCACGTTGTTGCTTGACCACCACGTGGTTTCACCCAACTGTTGGTGGTCTCAGTATATAATGCCCGGTACGGTAAACGCTCAGCTGGCATGCAGAGTAAGTGATTCAATCATTGTAAGATGTGCACCGTGATTAGTTGACCAATTGATCGCGCATCCCGAGCGTTCCGGAATACGCGCCGGCGAACTGCCACATTGCTCACGCGATCAGTCCACTTAATGTGGGCTAATTGGCGGAGACAACGATGGTCAAATACAGCAAGCTTGTTGATATCTTCCTTGCGAACAGGCCACGTTTCCGAACCACAGCTGTCGGGATCTGATCATTTTGACTGTTAGTACCGTTTATTAATCGTTTCTTACACCCTCGTTGTTCAGTTTCCAGTTCACCATCTTACATTTGCAGATCATTCCCGAGCAATCGTTGACACGAGCCGAGTATGAGCAACAGCGTGATCGGAGTCAAGTTAGCCGTCCCAAAATGAGCAGTAATGTTTAGCAGAGTGACATTACCTGTAGTTTACAGCGATATGGACGTCCACGGTTGCGTTGCACAGGACAGCCCCATGTGATGCATTGTCATGTGTCGTACTGAAATTCTGAAATTTATATCTGGCTTCCATCAATTGCAAGCAGTTGCAACAACTGACCACCACTGATGGTGATTAACGCACTGTCGCAGAACATGCTGTTGTGAACAGATACTTTAATGTACAGAACTTAACGGTCAACCCCAGAATCGTAAATGAGATAGGTAAAAACAATAGGCTTTATTAGTCTTGTAGTTGGTATGCGAGAGCTGAAATGGAAACCGCTAAATAGATTACTGAATTTAAGGATGAACCAAATGAAATGTGATGTAACACTCTTTTTCGCTAAAAACTGTGAGCATACATCGAATGGTAAGTCGGGTGTATCCATCAACCTTCATCACCTGATATCGGGTTCGCGTAACAGACGGAAACGGACATTTTCAATCAACCGAGTTTGCCCGGTCTTTATAATTCGGTCAAATCGTTTGAAAAAGCAGCTTTATTAATAAACTCGCTCGGTAATAAGAGTGTAACTTTTAGTTCCTCAACTGTAGACGGGAAATTCTGCGGAGGCACGAGGGTCACCATACGAGCAACATCAGAGTGATTGAATATAGACGTAGCTATTTTTAGTAGTTAGGTCCCCTTCCCCTCTTTTTTCCTCTCTCTTCCTATATAGAGGTTTTTTCCCTTCGTGGTTGTGTGGCAGTTAAGCATCAGTGTGAACCACTGATGTATTGCTGTCTATGATGATGATGATGATGATGAGTTTTTCAAACTTCCGATCGAATGGAAGATTAACCTGAATAAGGATGGCGTTTAGACCCTGTTGGAATGAGTTCGCAGTGGGTTTCCGGACACCGTAGCAGAAATAATGATTTAATACCCACAACAACTGACTCGCAAGTAAGGAATGATGTTTTTTTCTGCGAAAGGAATCTCGACTTTTTTCTTTTGCTTGAGGAAATCATGATCTCGTAACACATGGACACACGAAGTGGCCAGAGCTGACCACCTCACGTACAAAATGTCTCGTTATTCCTCGTTTGCATGGTATAACCTTCCCTAGTGGAATCAGAGGAGCAGGCCGGTGCCATGGTAACTTTGACACACGCGCCCTCTATGTTCTGACGATCTAAATTTATAACATGCGTCTGAAACCCCGTCTGCTAGACTGCTGTTTACAGTGACTGTAGTAGCAGCGGAAATCATTCGTCTCTTGACTGGAACAGAATGCTTGATGACGTGGTGCGATCTGCGAATTCTACAAGTTTTCTGTTTTTCCACGAGTTCCGTACGTTGTTTTTCTCGTGAGATTGTAAACGCTAAACAAACAAGCGCAATCCTTTGCCAAGGGAATGCCACCTCTATTGTCTGCAAATTATCGTTTACGCTAGATTACTCGTGGTATTCATTGAAACGTTACTGGATGTGAGTCGAGTTGAGGTCTGACAAAACTAACATTGCGTTTGAGCTAATGGCTCTGACTGCTAGAATGTAGGTTGAAGGTTCACCGTTTTTGAATTCTGTCCTTTCCAGCTAAAGATATTTGGATATCACATTCGCCTAGTTCGTTGTCAGGTTAAAATGTACCAACGTAGTATTCTTAGTTTCAGTGGCGAACGGGACAACCCGGCTGATGTACAAAGGGTTAAACTGGCACGCAGATTAGTTGGCTCCAGTGGAGTGAGGGGGTACTAACGCGGTAGATTCAGAGAGTAAGCGAAGCCAGTCCGCCTGTACCCGGTTGCCAGGTTGGCGGGTGCGCAGGCAAAAACGTACTTGGCGCGTGGGTGCGTCACTACGACGTGGATCTCTGGCAAACCGGTCGTCTGATTGTGTGTGTGTGAACGATCCCATCGGAATGACAGGCTTCCACCGTCGTCGCCTTCGCCCCAATGGCCGGATAAGCCGGGCAAATCCTGTCTTGAGTGCTAAAGCAACAGCCATTCGAATAACAGTCTCACTGTTGCTGTAACAGTCGAACCAGAGCTAACCACCTACAATAATCGGTCGATCGCGATCTCCAAGCCTGGGCACATAGTGCCAGGGGTAGGTGGTGAACCATTGCAAATCCAGTCTGGTTTTCGGTTATCTAGAAGTGACACGGGAGAGACAAACTGCCTCATATGAGTGGCTTAAAAATCTGCCGGCCACTGTGCTCACAGAACAGTAGGACTGAAGACATACTGGTCGTAGGCAACTGCATTATAGTACTACGTCTGGCCGAGATAGAGGTGGATACTGACTAAATATACAAATGTGTCAACTCGCAGGTTATACTGAATCAGCCAAACAATTCACAATATTATCTAACGACTGAGTGTAACAACATACGTCGGCAACTCTTAGAGTACAAATCACTCGATCTTGAAACTGCCTATAAGCAACCCCACATCTTAGAAATGGCCAATCAACAATCACAAACTCATCATGTTGACTCCATCGAGTTTTCACAGTGCCCACTGAAGAATCTACGCGGTTCCATGACTTTGTTCATTCTCCTGTGCAATCTGAAAATAAAATCTCTGCTGTCGGGAGTAACAAGTGTTACTATTGTGGAAATGACAGACATCCTCAAACTCAACGTCCAGCAAAAGATTCGATCTACGAGCGTTGTGGAAAGGGACATTTTCAGAAGCGCAGCCATTCCAAAACCTACTCAAAACAGATAACGTCACCAACAAATCCTCTACCCTTCTCGAGGACAGCCGTAACGGCTTCTAATTTTTTGACTAACGTTATTGTGGACCTCATGGGAAGCAATGTAAGCACTTGTGCACACTAGAAATTGGGAGGGCTACATATCTGCTACGGTAGTGAGAAGATAAATGGCAAGTGCAAAGATCCTTTAGTAAAATCACCATGGCTCCCATATGTCTGTTAAGTCACACTCAGAACTACCGTTTTGTCAGCATTCAGTAAAAAAAATCATCGCTATCCTACAGTTAACCTATCTCTGTCCTCCCCGGACTTTGTACGAACGTTCAGTTGGGACACCACTTCCTCAACTTGCACACGAAAGTTGTAATACTCTTCCATGGTGATAACTCTCCGTTTTTACTGTGTGGTCTGTTAGCTGCTTAGATCGAAGCGCCTTCCTCGTTTTGGAAATCTCGCACCCAACTGTGAATCGGTTGCAACGGAATCTCGACGAAAACCGTTGAACGGCGAAAACTTTGTCTGATTGGAGGTTCAAACTGCTGAAGGGTAAGACAATTAAGCATCCCGTATCTCCGTGGAGTGCCCAAGTATTGCGTCCTATGAATGATAACCCTAAAAAGAAGATGGTTATTGACTACAGCCAAACCATCGATCAATACATTTATCTGGATGCCTATCTGTTGCTGAAACTCGATGACGTGGTCGAAAAAATATCAAATTATGTTGCGCACAGTGCGCTTGATTTATAGAGCACATATCACCAAGTGCTCGTCCAAAACGAGGAGGAAATTCTCGAAAATCCGAGAATTCGCGCTCGCCTCTGATTGGTCCGTTGGGTGGCCTAGGCCCAAGGCCGCTCAAAACCTATAAATACAGTTGCTGTAAACCACTATTTTGCCTTCGGGCTGAGCAGCAAATAAAGCTCGTTTGAAGGCCGTCTTTCTTCCTTACTTGTTGGGGGTTCTAAGTTGCGAGAGTTGGGTTCCGATACTTGCGCTCTGATTTTCGTGCCGTTTTGCGATATCGTTGCGTTCGTTCGTGATAGAGATACTGCTCGTGGTCTTTGCGTTTGTTCTTGTCTTTCTCTATCAGGGGGTCGTAACAGTTGGCGACGGGTACCATTTCTAATCAATGGCGTTAGACGGTGCTGACGTTAAGCTGCTGTTGCAGCAACAGATGAAGCTCATGGAGATGCTTGCCCAACGATTGTCCGATACGAGTTGGGCCAACCCGCACAACCTGGTGGTACGCAATCCGTTGACAATTTGGCAACCGGTATCTCCGAGTTCGTTTACGACCCGCATGCGAACGTGACATTCGATTCTTGGTTCCGTCGGTACGATGACCTGTTTCGTATCGAATTTGCCAGTCAGGATGATTCGTGGAAGGTCCGGCTTCTCCGCAAACTTGGCCCTGCGGAGCACGAGCGGTACGCCAACTTCATCTTGCCCAAGAGCCCACGTGACATCAGTTTCAACGAGACGGTCAATATCCTGTCGCAGATATTCGGTGACCAGTCTTCCCTATTCAACTTGCGGTACCACTGCCTCAAGCTGACCAAGCGAGACGCTGGCACCGTGAATTTTGAATGCGAGCGGTTCAAGCTATCCTCCCTCACGGAGGATCAGTTCAAGTGCCTCATCTTTGTCTGCGGCCTCCAGTCTCCAAATGATGCTGACCTCCGTACACGCCTGCTCAATCGGATCCAACAAGACGAGTCAGTTACCCTTCAGGATCTCACTACTGAAGGCCATCGACTGCTCAACTTGAAACATGACTCTGCCTTGGTCCAGAATCCTGCTCAGTCCTCAACTGCTGTCAACACAGTCGCATGTCCAAGGCAACAGCAACAACCCTCCCCAACGAACCGCCCAGTGAACCCTGCCTCCAAGAAGACGCCGCCCTCTCCTTGTTGGCATTGCGGCGCATGGCACTACACGCGTTACTGCCCCTTCAAGCAACACCGCTGTCAACGTTGCAAAAAGGTGGGCCACAAGGACGGTTACTGTCAGTCACGCACGTCGGGCAGTCAACGCGCAACCAACAAGCGGCCACGCCCACCTCAGTCCAAACCAATCGCCAGGTCCAACAGCTCGCTTGCCTCCCTCAAAGTCGATACCGACTCACGCAGGAAATTCGTGTCCGTACGGATCAACGGGCACCCAGCTCATCTCCAGCTTGACACTTCGTCCTATATCACGATCATCTCCAATCGACCATGGAAATCAATCAACCGCCCCCCAGTCCAGTTGACATCCCATTCCGCCACCAGCGCCTGTAGTGGTCATCATCATCATCATCATCATCATCATCATCATCATCATCATCATCATCATCATCATCATCATCATCATCATCATCATCATCATCATCATCATCATCATCATCATCATCATCATCATCATCATCATCATCATCATCATCATCATCATCATCATCATCATCATCATCATCATCATCATCATCATCATCATCATCATCATCATCATCATCATCATCATCATCATCATCATCATCATCATCATCATCATCATCATCATCATCATCATCATCATCATCATCATCATCATCATCATCATCATCATCATCATCATCATCATCATCATCATCATCATCATCATCATCATCATCATCATCATCATCATCATCATCATCATCATCATCATATCATCATCATCATCATCATCATCATCATCATCATCATCATCATCATCATCATCATCATCATCATCATCATCATCATCATCATCATCATCATCATCATCATCATCATCATCATCATCATCATCATCATCATCATCATCATCATCATCATCATCATCATCATCATCATCATCATCATCATCATCATCATCATCATCATCATCATCATCATCATCATCATCATCATCATCATCATCATCATCATCATCATCATCATCATCATCATCATCATCATCATCATCATCATCATCATCATCATCATCATCATCATCATCATCATCATCATCATCATCATCATCATCATCATCATCATCATCATCATCATCATCATCATCATCATCATCATCATCATCATCATCATCATCATCATCATCATCATCATCATCATCATCATCATCATCATCATCATCATCATCATCATCATCATCATCATCATCATCATCATCATCATCATCATCATCATCATCATCATCATCATCATCATCATCATCATCATCATCATCATCATCATCATCATCATCATCATCATCATCATCATCATCATCATCATCATCATCATCATCATCATCATCATCATCATCATCATCATCATCATCATCATCATCATCATCATCATCATCATCATCATCATCATCATCATCATCATCATCATCATCATCATCATCATCATCATCATCATCATCATCATCATCATCATCATCATCATCATCATCATCATCATCATCATCATCATCATCATCATCATCATCATCATCATCATCATCATCATCATCATCATCATCATCATCATCATCATCATCATCATCATCATCATCATCATCATCATCATCATCATCATCATCATCATCATCATCATCATCATCATCATCATCATCATCATTCATCATCATCATCATCATCATCCTCAGTCTCAGTCATGACATCCCAATTCTCTCCACTTGGCACGTGATGCATCCATCATCATCAATCATCATATCATATCATCATATCATATCATCATCATCATCATCATCATCATCATCATCATCATCATCATCATCATCATCATCATCATCATCATCATCATCATCATCATCATCATCATCATCATCATCATCATCATCATCATCATCATCATCATCATCATCATCATCATCATCATCATCATCATCATCATCATCATCATCATCATCATCATCATCATCATCATCATCATCATCATCATCATCATCATCATCATCATCATCATCATCATCATCATCATCATCATCATCATCATCATCATCATCATCATCATCATCATCATCATCATCATCATCATCATCATCATCATCATCATCATCATCATCATCATCATCATCATCATCATCATCATCATCATCATCATCATCATCATCATCATCATCATCATCATCATCATCATCATCATCATCATCATCATCATCATCATCATAGCAGCCATGAGCCTGACCAAAAGATACTGTGGCTCGGGCTGCCGTCCACGATCAACCAGGTGCGTGGATATCCTATAAGAAAATGCCACTAAGAAGGTTAAAAATTGATAAAAGAAGTCCAAGTTGAAAAACTAGAAGTGGTATGGATACAGGTACGCCATTGACTGCGATACGCTGCCATCTCGGGTAGCGTCTCCAACCAGCGGTTTGGGTGACCACGAGGACCTCATCCAGGCACGCGACACCTACCCATTTTATTCAGTGGAGCAGTCAGGGTCTTCATATTTCATGACCACGTTGTCGCTTGACCACCACGTGGTTTCACCCAACTGTTGGTGGCCTCAGTATATAATGCCCGGTATGTAAACTGCTCAGTTTGGCACTGTCGAGTACGTGACCAACCATCGCAGGACTGTGCAACGTGAGTAGTTGACCGATCGATCGCGCATCCCGAGCGTTCCGGAATACGCGCCGGCGAACTGCCGCATTGCTCACGCGATCAGTCCACTTAATGTGGGCTATTTGGCGGAGACAACGATGGTCAAATACAGCAAGCTTGTTGATATCTTTGCGAACAGGCCACGTTTCCGAACCATAGAGCAAAACAGAACGTACACAAGCATTATATACTCTTCCTTTCAGCGACAATCGAACGTCTTTTCGACGCCACAGATGACGCAGTTTGGTAAAGGCAACTCGTGCCTTTATCCTCGCTGATATCTCATCAGCAATATTACAAGCTGACGAGATAGTGCTACCCAAGTATGTGAAACTGTCCACAGTCTCAAGCGGATTACCTGCAATAAAGAAAGTAGGAATGGAAATGCCCCAGTCTTGAAGTAACACTGCACTTTGAAGGTGCGAAGCGCATTCCATACAAACCAGCCCGGTCACTCACCTTGTTCAGCATGGTCTGCATGTCCGGCAGAGGGGTCCTCCCCCCCCCCCCGCCCCCCCCCCCCCCCCCCCCCCCCCCCCCCCCCCCCCCCCCCCCCCCCCCCCCCCGCCCCCCCCCCCCCCCCCTTTTTTTTTTTTTTTTTGTAAACATGAAAACAAAGCGGATTTTTGTGTTATTTTTTAAAACAACGGGGGGGGGGGGGGGGGGGAGGGGTTGCAAAAAAAAAAAAAAACACAAACACAAAAAACACACACAAAAAAAAACAACACAACACACACAAAACAAAAACAAAAAACGCCCAAAAAAAAAAAAAAAAAAAAAAAAAAAATTAACCGCTTAGAGGGGGAGGAGGTTCATTCTCCCCCCCCCGCCCCACCGGGGTGGGGGGGGGGGGGGGGGGGGTTGACTCCCACCCGCTGCACCCGCGGCTCGCTTTTTTTTTTTGCGGGGGGGGGGGGCTTTGGGGGGGGGGGGGGGGCATATCGATCGGTCAACCGAGCGCCAGGAAGAAAATCAACACCAAGTCACTGGGACTTCCTCAAGCGCACCCTCCAGAATGTCGTCCATGACAAAATTGAACAGGAAAGGGGAAATCGGACACCCTTGACGAACACCACTAGAAGTGATGAATGCCCGAGACAGCTGTCCATAAACCCTCACCCTGCTTGCAGAGTGAGCATACAGTGATCTCAACAGATTCCTTATTGCCCTGATACTCCCTTGTGAAGAAACACTGTTCCAGAGAAAGTTACGAGCAACCGAATCGAAAGCAGCCTTCAGGTCCAAAAAGACCAAGACCGTCGTGCCGTCTATAAGGTGCCAATGCTCGAAGATTCGCTGCAGGGTAAAATGTGAGTGACAACCATCCTCAACCGTATCGGAATATTACCCGTTCCTCGAGTACCCGACTTACCTTGGGCTTAGTTAGCCGACGTAAAATATGACCAGTGAGTAAATTGGATGCAACAGACACTAGATTGATGCATCTGTGATTGTAACATAGACTTGGGACCCCCTTTTGAAAACGGGAATTACTGTTGACAAGCACCATCGTGAGGCACTGACTTCAGTCTTCCAAATCATTTGGGAGGATTTCGTCACTCTGATAACAAACCTCTTCTCACAACTGTTGAAACGGAGGGGGGAGAGAAGGTCGTCAGGAGCCTTATTACGCTTCAATAACCTGAGCTCTAGGACCACTTCTGCTTCCGACGGAGGGCCGTCTGGAACGCAATAACTGACCATTCGGGTCCCGTCGTCCACATGGTCTGGTTGAGGCCAACTGAACTGATCTTCGAAATGTTCAGCCCACCTGTCAAGTCGACGCGATTGATTGGTGATAAGTGAACCATCTTTTTCACATATGGTCTCACTTACACCGACTCGACGACTAGTACAACCACCGATCATGCTTAAGAGCCTTTTGTAATTCCAAGACAAAAGGGTTTCCCCATTCTCTTTCGACTGTTCGACCAAGTAGTACTCACGGTCTTTGCGTAAGCTTTTAATCTGTTCGACGGTCGCCGTCATATTCAGAAACAGGTGGAACCGAGCGACGCTTGTTCATGAAAGTTTATCGACGGATGGGACCAGTTCTTGTCGCAGCATGATACGCTCCTGTCGGAACATACCTCTCAGCATATGTTTTCATAGCTGCGGCGATTTGTTCCCAGTGTTCGTTAGGATCTTTCACCTGACTCGAACTGGGCAACTTGTTCACCAACGCCTTCTGGTAAGCGTTCTTTACACCCTCATCGCTCGAATGCCAGTTAATTACTTTGCATTTACGAGCGCATGTCCTCTGGGCAAATGACAAACAAAACGGGCACGCACAACAGCATGGTCCGAGTCCAGGTGGTTGCTCCAAAAGGCACGACAGTCCTTAACAGAGTGGCGCCACCTGTAACTGACTGCTATATGATCCAACTGCGTCCACAGCTGAGAAGCACACGGAGGTCTCCATGTAACACAGTGCTTCTTCCTGTGTTGGAATGCGTGCTCGAAATATAGACCATGGGATGCACACAGCTGCAGCAGTCTGTCGCCATTGTCAGTGCGTTGTGCCCGGACACCAAACATACCTCCCAGCCGCTTCTCGTCCGGGGAAAGCCGACCAAGCTGGGCATTCAAATCGCCCGCTAGTATGATGATGTCTGAGTGTTTAGTTTGCTTCAGAAGGTCAACGAGGGCGTCATAGAACGCATCCTTGGTATCATCCGAACAGCTGTCTGTTGGAGCGTACGCCGATATAATGAACACAACGTCTTTCTGATTTGCGTCGACAGACTTTTACCGATGTATTGAGTCTGACAGCGCACAAGCGACTGTTCACTGGGATCCAATCGAGCAAACATTGCTCTGCTCTGGAACTCAGTGCGATTCCCACTCCAGCTTGACCACGAGATTCAGCTTCGGCGTCACCAGAAACCCTGAGAGAGAAGCGCTTGAATCGACAGTTATCTAGAGGTGAGCTCAAGTGAATAACGGTGCTAGAATCGTAGACTCGCGTCTCCGACACGCAGCACACATCAAGCTCCAGACTTGAGAGAGTACTAGCCAGAGCAGCTTGCTGACCGACTTGTCGGAGAGTGCGGACATTGAAGGCGCCAATGTTTACCGGTTGTCTTGGCCTCAGAAAACAATTATCGCCCGAAGGCACATGGAAGGCAGAAGAAATGGGGTAAAACAGTAGGAGAAAGTCGTATTGGGTTAATAATGTCACTGTCGGGAGAGCGATAACTTCTGATACTTCCCGGTCGTTTATGCCGCGGAAGGGGGTTGACTTGAGGGACCCCCCGAGTCTCAAAGCTACATCGGGCTTTTGGGTGATAGATGTTTTTCGACCGTATTGGATAATACGCCGGCGGTCACGGTCAACCGTTGGGCGATCGGAGTGCTCTTTGTTGAGGGTACCTTTTCTAACCCCTTCTTCCTGATACGGAAGACAGCAGTGCCGCAACTATAAAAATAGTTCTGCTGTATGCCCATAGGATCGTGCCTCACTACCTAAGCACTCCTACGCGGTCAGTAGTGCGACATACAATCCTGAGTGTAACTGCTTATCTAGATGTGTATAAGAGACAGCCTTTGGCCTGTCTGACAGGGTTGAACCTGGAAGGACCGGAGTCCTAGTCAGCATAGCCCGCCGGATCGAAACAGCACACAAGCCCGACCACCTCGTCAAGGTAGCAGTATAGGTCGGGAACCACGTGTTTGGATTGATTCAAACGCACCTCGTGCGCACGTCTGTGCTGTTTCTTTTCCACCTGGACAGGAATTGCTTGTATTGTGCCGCTCAGTGACTGTGTTTTGGTCTGATGGTTTGTGTTTACATCCTCATATAGGGTTAGTCCTCCACAGTTTCAAAAATTAGATACCTTGTCCACTGGACGTTTCGTCTCACACTTTCATGAGAATACGCCAGTAGACGTAACGCCTTGGCCGATTTTCCGGAAATATGAAACTGACCACTTACTAAACACAGATTACACGAGTTTAAAAAGGGGTTCTCTCAGACCGCTAAAGTGAATAAGGATTTGCCATTCACACGCCAACTGTAAACATACTGTGACGTGAACATGGAAATGTTTCAATACAGTACACACGCCAAAACAGAGATGTTACAATAGCGAATATTCAACATACAGAACTTACCCAAGTGGGCACAACGGCAGCATGAAACCCAAGAACCAAAATCGAAAGTAACGCAACCCCCAGTTTGAATTAAGCTCGCAAGGTCACTGATTTTTAGCGACTTTTCAGCGATTTGTTCACGGGTTCGAGGTTGGGGACCCAATTCACCCGGATCCAGTCAGTTTGTCCGTTTCGATGTCAGCGGTTTTCTGTTGACCTGAAAGGCAGTCATTGAAAACTGGGTGTAGCACCGCTCTTGGGGGTTACAGAGAATACCGAGAACACAGTACTAATCTGATAGAAAAGAACAAAATACTAATCTAACAACTTCTTAAGTAAGTGAGAATCTAATAACACTTTGAAACGGTCCCTAGAAGAGCAGCTAACAACCTCTAATGGAAGGTCGTTCCAGTGGTTGATAACCCTGTAAGAGAACTGTTGCCTAAGGAAGGTTCGGGGTCGAAGCTTATGGAGCTTCTTGTTGTGACCCCTCCGACTGTTATCGACTACTGGGGTAAAGAATTGCTGCACGAGTCCTGCGCTAAAGAAAAGTGCGTAAGGATTAAGTCACCGCGGAGTCTTCGAAACTCAAGTGGGTAAAGATCAAGAATTTCAAGACGAGACTCGTAGGAGAAATGCCGCAAGCCAGTGACCATTTTAGTGGCTACTCGCTGGACACGTTCGATGGTATGTCCTTTTTCAAGCCGGTGTATACGACTTGATTAGCATACTCAAGCAGTGGTCGTATGTAGACCCCGTAGAGCGACTGAAAGGCATGCCTGTCTATGCGGGGAAAGGCTCTTTTTATCATCCCGAGTCCTAAATCCCTTTTTGCGGCCATCTGATGGTGATAAGAAAAGGATAAACCGGTCGACAGCCAAATCCCTAGGTCTTTTTGAGGTCTACTTTCGCGATATCTATTACACTTTGTGCACCATGTATCACGAATAGGTTCCCGGAGTCTCCTCCGAGCGACATATGTGCACACTTGCTGTCGTTTAGAGGGAGACTCCAGTCATCTGACCAGCACTTAATACGGTCAAGGTCAATCTGTAATGCACTGGGATCACAAGCATTCCAGATTTTTAAGTCATCAGCATAAAGGAGGGCGTTGCTAGAAATAAGGTCAGGAAGGTCTGATGTGATAAGAAAGAAAAGGATAAACCGGTCGACAGCCAAATCCCTAGGTCTTTTTTGAGGTCTACTTTCGCGATATCTATTACACTTTGTGCACCATGTATCACGAATAGGTTCCCGGAGTCTCCTCCGAGCGACATATGTGCACACTTGCTGTCGTTTAGAGGGAGACTCCAGTCATCCGACCAGCAATTAATACGGTCAATGGTTCAATGGGTTCAATGGGTTGTAAACGGAAGTAGGAAGCCGGAGCTTTTGAGAATTCCGTATCTCGATGCGTAGAATCTCAAGGTCCTCAGCAATGGGCTGAAATGGGGAAAAAAGGTGCAGCATCCGAACTAATGCAATGTATGTCTGCAATGCACCGGGATCACAGGCATTCCAGATTTTTCAGTCATCAACGTGAATTAGAGCATTGCTAAAACCAAGGTGAGGAAGGTCTGATGTACATTAAGAAACAACAGCGGACCGAGTACGGATCCTTGAGGAACTCCAGCGGAGATCGGAAAGGAGAAGAAAGGTCCGATCCGGTTTTTACTCTGAAAGTCCTGTTACCAAAGAGTGTAATCCAGCAAAGAACCTGTCCTTAGGATGCCATAAGCCTCTAGTTTATGTACAAGAGGACCGTGTGGGACGCGGTCAAAGCTTTGGCAAAGTCGAAGAAGATAGCATCCGGG
>LOND01000788.1:19652-31350 GCA_014220965.1 Paragonimus kellicotti | reverse complement strand
TCTGCAATGCACCGGGATCACAGGCATTCCAGATTTTTCAGTCATCAACGTGAATTAGAGCATTGCTAAAACCAAGGTGAGGAAGGTCTGATGTACATAAGAAATAACAGCTGGCCGAGTACGCATCCCTGAGGAACTCCAGCGGAGGTCGAAAAGGAAGAAGAAAGTTCCGATCCGGTTTTTGCTCTGAAAGTTCTGTTACCAAGAGAGTGTAATCCAGCAAAGAACCTGTCCTAGGATGCCATAAGCCTCTACTTTATGTACAAGAGGACCGTGTGGGACGCAGTCAAATGCTTTGGCAGAGTCGAAAAAGACCGCATCCAAGATATGGTCATTGTCCTTGGTGTCAGTCAGGCTACCCAAGAAGATTAACATATTGGTTGGCCGGCTGGGAAGAAAGCCATGCTGGGCAGAGGACAAAGGGTTATTGGAGAAGAAATGCTAAGGATGGCGCGTTTTAACAGACGCTCCATTACCTTGCATGGGATGCTGGTGAGGCTGATCGGCCGATAACTAGCAGGGGAGTGACGATCGCCTGCCTTAAATATAGGTGTGACAATGGCCTCTTTCCATGCCTCCGGAAGAGTACTGGTCCAAAGCGTGGTTTGAAGGAGGGTTGTTTGTCAAGAAGCCGCAGAGAAAGCGCCGAGGGCTTAGTTTTTCTCTGGCGGCGCATGTACTTGAAGAGAAAATTCTTATTCTCGCGGGCTACTAGTAGGATCTTTGACTGTATCCGTTGGGTGTGTTGACGGATTTCCCGCTTGCACCTGTTTCGTACAGAGCGGAAGGCGTTTAGATCCTCCGGCTTGCCCGTTAGCTTCTGCTTAGAGAATAGACGGGAACGTAGTCAAGAAGACGACGTATGTTCCGCGGAAGCGGTGAGCGAGAGAACTTCCATAGTTTACGAGGAATAAATGCCTCATCAGCTTCGTGAATGGCAGCTTTAAAAGAAAGGTAGTTTGAGTTCACTGAGTCAGACACAAGACTAGTGTACTTAAGAATGTCTTTAGTGCGTCAGAATCAGCCTCCCCGAAACGTACGGATGGTGTCATTGTTAAGGCACTTGGGGTAAGATGGAAAGCCAGTAGCATGTGGTCACTGTGCCCCAGCGGTGGTTTGATGACCACTCTATCTACCAGATGAGCTTCATTTGTGATAACCAGATCAAGCAATGAGGGTATCTGTCCTGGACGGTGCCGTGTAGGTAGTTCGACATGCTGTGTCCAGGCTTTCTCATGGATCAACAATGCCAGGGATTTGGGTGCGCTGAGGTCACCCTAATGAGAAGATGGGAGAAACGCTGTGTAGACGAGAGACGGTCTAGGGCGGCAAGAATGGCCTCGTCGTCGGATGCGCTGCACGACGGCGATCGGTAAATAACACCGACAAGGAGCGTGTCACGACTACGAAGCTGAAGTTTGAACCACAATCCCATGCGTCCACGGGAGGAGTCTGTTCGATACAACGAGTACCCAGGAACATGCAGTTCGTTATCACTGATGTCAGCGGAAAGCCAGGTCTCTGTTAAAGCAAGAATATGAGGGCAAGTGTCGTGGACCAACTGTCTGATTTCTGGTAGTTTGTTTAAAAGGCTCAGACAAGTTAGTGTACACACACTTGAGAGCTACCTCCTCATTTGGCTGGGTACAAAAAGAGACAGAAGAGCGCGAGGAAGAGCTTGAGAAAGCAGTCCTAGTAGCGAGGGGGAGTGCGTAGACGTCGTCATGGTCTCTCGGGCCTTCGTGGAGGGTACCGGCCTTTACATTAAAGCCTGGACATATGTTAGCGTCTCTGTGAGGTGCTTCGTCCGTTTCTGTTGGCTCCATGTCAATGACTTTTGGACCGTCTTTGCTTTCATATTACTGGAGGGTGGTTTGCACTTTTGTATCCTCAAAAATTTGGGTTGAGATTTTAGGTTAGAAGAGAACTTAGGACGAAATGACCGTGATCCGGCAGAGGAAAATGCGGCTGGAATGAGCCAAGTATGAGCCTGTCTGGATGCAGGAGGTGACCCAAGCAGATTCATCGGGTTGTAATGCCTAGAAATGAGGTAATTCTTAATGGGACTTTTTGGAGACGGGGCGGTTGGGGGTTTAGAACAAGATTGTTGATCTGTTGCGTCATTGGACCCATGCAGCCACAAAGAAGACTGGCTGTTCAAGGGGATGGGTCAGTCGCCTCTGATGTGGGTGTGGGCGAGTGGAGGCACTGGTCCCCTCTTGGGAATAAGAATGAGGACTTTAACGTTGGTTCGAATTTCGTGGTCAGCCTTGATGCATGACCTTGTTCCAGCAGGCTGGGAGCGATCCCGCAGCTCTCGTCATGAGCGATACAATGAGACTCCCGATAGGTTAGTTTGGTCCAGTGCAGATTCAAATTGCACCTGAACTTTAGGCCTGTCTCCCGCCGTCGTTCCTGCACATGGACGTCGTTGAAGCCGAAGCGGGGGTTGGATACAGCTACGTAAAACTGAGTCATCTGGCCTTGTACTCATGGATACAACTACGAATCAACCAGTATTGTCCACGCAACAGAGAAAATAGTCCCTGTTGTACTAGTCACGTGAAAATAAACGAAAATTAAAGAGACGGTGCATGAGACTGAATGAATCGAAAGTTATTAGAAAAGGCTATCAATGAACGCGTGTGAGGTGACAAATGGTAAGCTATATATACATAATACGAAGCATCAGATAGTGCTAGACATTCGGAAAAAAATAAACTGTTATCCGGGAGCGTCAGACTCAAGCCCGGGATCTCCAGCTCATTGAAAAAGCGCTGCACTATTCCAGTGATCTGTGGTGCGTAGAGATTCAGCCCTTATATGATCAGTCGGAAGCCCGCTTAACTTTTGAGTGTCCACGGAGAGTCTGCAGTCATGCCAGCATAGGTAGTCCAGAGAGATCATGACCAATGCGACAGAACAATAGACGGTAGGTGAGGATCAGATCACGTCATAGTCGTCGATAAGCCAGCGAATACATGCCCAGTCTGTTAAATCTTTGTTCATTTGACAGGTCTTTCAAATCTTGTACCCGGCAAGTACCCACAGCTTATCCAGTACTAACTTACCAGACATCAAACAGAGTAAGTTCACCTGGACGCATTATTTCTGGTGAGGTCTCCAAAACTTGGTAAACAGCTAGTCAGCATCCCGAAGACTCGACGAACAGTCCACAGCACACGGAAACCTTTGCTGACAGCCTGGTGCCAGTGACTACGGGCCTTGAGGTCGTCGGAGATAACAAAACTGGGGACCCTCTGTTGACTCTCAACAGGTTACTCCATTTTTCTTAGTGCGTGCGTGAATGCGGTAGTAACAGCAGAACCGGTGAGTAATAATGTGCTTTTATCACGATTTATTGGCAGCAGCCTCTATGTTTACCGCAGCCAAAGCTGGTTCCACGCCCTTTTGCGGGGCCTTCGAACCCCACGAACTATCCACGACCTACCGCACCTCCAATTCATCCGCAAACATAAGTGAAGGCGCTCCTACGAGTTCCTGAATCTCATTGTTTCATGGCACGGAGGTAAGCAGCCCCCGAAGCGAGCATCGTGGCACCCCACTCATCGCAAATCGGGGGAAGTACTCGTTCCTACAAGGACTCACTGCTCCCTGCCACGCAGAAGCGCAGATATCTGTCGTAAAACTCTTTCACCGGATCCAATAAAGTGCAGTTCCATGCACAGGCTCTGATGAAGGACCTGGTCATAGGCGAATGCCAGACGCCCATTTTTGGCACTTGCGATATCCAGACATCTCCTTGTGCTATGCCATTAACAGAACGCAATGCTTCGTTTCATTTTTGCCAGGATGAACCGATACAAAGTGACGTTTGATTGGAACGCTTTCAACTGTGACAATCCAATTGCTTGAAAGACAATAACAGTGCAAACACCGGTTCACCGTAGCCCTACTTAGGACTCACAGCTGCAAGCTCAAGTGAATAAGACCCCCAAACTATACTAATCCGAAAGAACAGAAAGGAGTCGAACGTTGAGAAACAGAAGAGATTTTCAGCCCTCAAAAGCGCCTTCATGCGAAGGAACACCATACAACACTAACGTCAACAACAGCAAGAAAGACAGTGGAAATGCATGGACATGTGCATATATGGCTGTGAAGTACATGCCGATAAATATAAACACCCGATTGGTTGCACCATTCTCGCCGGATCCAGGAGCGCCACCAGTCAGTATTTTTCAGGCTCACACTTGAAGTTGACCACCGTAGTGGTTGTCCACCTCCGATGGAAGTTTATTCCGGGCGATTACCATTCCTCAATGAAAGGATCGGGCCTGAGAACTTGTCGTGACCCGAGCTTATGTCGAATCCAACCCATGTCCCCTGAGAGTTGAATTAGCATTACGGTCAAACGAGTGTTCGCCTATACCGTGCAATCTTTTCAGCGGCATAAAAGTCTGCTCGAGATCACCCCTTCTACGCCGTCGCTTGGGAGAGAACTGGTTTAAGCAGTCTTGTAAATCTATTTTAGACACTCTTGAATACCTGTTTAACCCTCATCAGGCAAGGCCACCATGTTGAGATGCAGCACTCCAAGTGCAGGCTTGTATAGGGACATTATAACACCAGATTCCCTTGATGCCACGGTCTTGTTCAGTTAAAACATCCTAAGGTTGGCCTGTCGAGCTGCCGCCAAATATTAGGTGGATGGTTTGGAGTTTGAATTTATTTTGAACTTGCAGATCGTTTACTATGACAACCCTTTATGTGTCCATGAAGTTGCTGCATGCTTTTTCTACTCCAGCCTCAAGTAGCTGTTTACATCTGGCGAAATTAAGCACCCGCTACACAGTCCATCTGTGTATTTCGTCGATTTCTTGTCGCATGGAGTTCCCCTTCGAACACCCTATCAACTTCACATCCTCTACGAACATGTGGCACAAGCAGCTTGGTCTCTGCACTCGGTCGTTAACGTAACTGGAGAAAAGTAAAGGGACAATGACTCATTCTGAAAACACTAGACTGCTAGTGGTTGCATGGATGGATTTATCTCCTCCCTCCAATTGCATGTGGATGTTTTCATCGCAGGAAGCACTCGTCATTCCGTGTTGTGATCTTTGGAGACACCTTTGCAGCGCTCAGTTCCAATGCTAGCACACTGATTTACCAAATCAGTCGCTGTTCTGAAATCTGGGTTAACAAACTTCAATCCGCTCACTTTTATCAGACCTCTTAGTGAGTTATTCAAAACAGCAGGCTTGTCCGGCAACATTGCTGTCACAAGCAGCCGTGCTGTTCGGCCCCAAAAGTCTATGCTCGGTGGCGTGATTTACTACCCTGTCTCTGGTTATTTCTTGTAAGACTTTTAACATACTGTAGACTTGAACCCATCTGAACAATAGTTGTACAACTGCTCCTTCAGGCCACCATTCTAGATTGAGGTCACCGCTCTCATTTCCCACTTCTCGGGTAACATACTTTCTTTTAACGATACGGCAAACGAACGTACAAGCCAGTGTGCCAAGCCTTTAACCAATGGCCTCAACATCGCTGGGTGAACTTCATCCTGTCTCGTCGCCATGTTCACATCCAGCTCAAACACTAAATCACACACCTCGTCTGCAGTAGTCAATATCTCCGGCATCGCAGGTAGGTCAGCCATAATTTCACTCAGAGGAGACCTGACACTAGCTATTATGTGAAGCTTTTCAAAAAGCAGAATAGGTCCCTCCACTTTTCCCGCTCATCCTGGCATGCAATCTCCGTTCAGTCTCAACTCATCTTCCAGCCACACGTATGGACGTCTTGAACGTAACTTAATTTAAATAGGCCCTCAGGCTTCGTTCTGCCCGCTTCGACAGATTTCCTTTAAACATCAGCTTGCATTCTTAGCGGACTCGATTGCCTGTGTCTCGAGCCTGCTCATACTCAAAATGTCGGTTACTTTCGCTCGGTAGCTTCTCCATGCATTGCGTTTGATGGTAGGGCTGTTGCACCATATGACCCTGCGGGATAAAGCAAACTAATTCGCTGGATTTCATACGTTTGTTTCGGCTCCCTCTCAGCTTCCTTCTACATTTAAACTAGACTCATACGCCGGCCATCCGAAATACTGAACGCGCTTTCTAATCCTCTCCTTGCTACTCATCCTTTCGTGTATCCGACGCCATTTATCAAGATCTGTTGGACACTTCGTCTCCAAGGTTAGCTATACCAGTTTGTGATCGCTTTCATCACGCGGCGCTCAAATTTGAAGCTATTTACGTCTTTTTGGCCACAAGCGATCACCAAATTTAAAACGGCATCCGCTTGACCAGACCTTCTTCGAGTAGGCTGGCCCCAGCTGCACTGATCATATGGCATGAAGATATCGGAGCAAAGCCTCTCCAAAAGAACGACCTGAGGTACACTGCTCTGCTCAAGCGCCTCGACGTCACCTAGGAGAAGGATATTATCGGCTTTGTTTGCCTGACTCCCGAGAGGTGGAGGCAGTTGAACATTCTCTGCTCCATGGATAATAGGACTTCTGAATACGCCCATAAAACGCATCATGGTACTCTGCACTCTGAGTAAGCGAACGGCGGCCTGCGAATTTTTTGCTACAAGGTCCTTGCAGGCGATCTGGTCATAATGCTGGGGCACCGAAAGAAACCAGCATCCACCAGTCCCGTCAGCAGTCGGTTTGTATTATAGAGCTAGTAATCCGGTGGACATAATTTGGCAAAATCAACCTACAATCTTAGCCAGATTCATATGACACTGTTGAATTCATCCCTCCGGTTACTACTCTAAGTCAGCACAACTCACTTTTTACATCAAATGCACTCCCAGAGCCGAAGCTCATTCTCCTTCCCCCGAGTGTTTTCGTCACCATGTGGACACTACATGACGAGGGAGCCATTTCGGACCCTACGTCCACTTGTTTACCGGGTTCTTGAAATTTGTGACGCCATTCCTCCCGACGACGCTGACAGAGTGAACATCAGGGTATTTGTTTTTGCAGAGATAGTGGCACGATTTAAAGACATCATCATGTGAGCACAATGATTTATTGGACACTCATCGTTCCTCAATAGTACACTACCCTTACTTGTTCGGCTTGTTTACAGCCCTCTAACCTCCACCCCAGGTGAACAAGAGGTAATTAATTGCATCCTTCTAACAACCGTATGAGAAGCGACATTATTCTTGCTGCCGTAATGGCACAGTCATCCAATAAGGTTGCGATCTTTCCACAGGACCGAGCACAGGCACTTCCCGCAGCACACAGAGCCTGTTCGTACGGAAAGTGTTTGCAAACTCATCAAGTATTGGTTTGGTGTTCATTGCCCCCGACTGGCGTATTCCCGGCCATTTTCCCAGCACTGAGGTCATTCAACAGCTGAATAGCCGGAAAGGTTGACGGTCGTTGAAAGATTCGTCAGACGGCGTTGCACAACAGGTTGCTTTCGGCGTCCATTCTGCGCAAAAGGCTCCCAAACACCAAGGATGGCTACTTTTCGATTTCTTCAGGTTGTGAGAAAGTTGATTCCTTCTAACGGTTTTTCTATCAGGCTGCAATTTCCAGAAGATTCCATCTTGTGGACCGGCCATATTCTCTGGAGGTTTGCGAGCGTTCTTACCACTGAACGTCCTTTACATTGGGCAGCACTGCTAATCACTTTCCTTCCCTTCGTTTCCTTTCTCACGGTGGCACTGCTTTATGAGGTCTATCGCCAGACTGTCCGACGTCTCCTCACTACCGGAAATAAAACGTAGAACCCGCTCAGGCTGTTGCCCTTAATCAGCTCACTGCCTCTTTTATACAATCATCCGCTGGTCACTCGAAATTCTGTCCAGGTTGGGACAAGTGGCAAACATTCTTACAGAATCCGTTTGAGATCGGTGCTTTTATATCTGTCTTTAGTAAACCTGTTAAACTCTGAACTAACTTGGAAACGCGCATAGAAAAACCAAGTCAAAACACCACCTCAAATACAGCCCGCATCCTCTTTTACTGCGGTTACCACGCTTTGAATGGACTGCAAGTGTCGCAGTAAATACCATCTCTTTCACCTTAAACGAGCCAGCGTTGTCCTTGCAAAGTAACTTACACCCCGTTGCTCTCTTCACTGCACTTTTGATAATCTGGAGACAAGGCGCTTATTTCCGTCAGCATCGTCAAGAAATAACTTAACTGAATAGCAGACGCAGGATACCGTTTTAAATCAGAAAACTCAGCAAGAGGAAAGTGAACACTGACATTGACGAACGTTCTGCAGGCCTTCCAGAGGGGAGGCGGTAAGAAACTAACATAGCAGAGTTAACCAGCTCTCTTCTCCTCAAATAAATTCACAAAATTCTTCGACCCTTGTTCAGCAACGTCTGTAATGGAGCTCTTAACGGTGACAGCTTGAGTAGCCATCAACAGATGGCGATCCCTAAGTGACAGTCAATGTGAAGGCTAAGTCACTGTTTTGGATCTTTATAGTTGGAACTGGGGTGCAAGTTCAATGCGATTAGCGTACGCCAGGACCGTGTCCTGTCCCGCACAATTGTGCCGCTTTCCGTTCCGATCTGGATCCGACCATGTCCGAGTTCACACCACAAAGGATCACATTCGTTTGGAGTATAACAATTGGCTGAGTGTGCCGACGGTGACTGCGCGCCTGCGTGATTATGAATGTGCAAGAGGGGTTTCGAGACCGACGAGCGCGCATGTACAGGCTCAGACAGTGCACGTCACAGACTAGACGGCTTGACACATGATGAGAAATGTGAGAGGGCCAGAGGGCGACAACCGGTCTACCCGGTGGTTTCCCCAAGTACTGCTGGTTGTGCTGTACGTAGGCGATATATGGTAATATATGGCAAATAATTCAAAAAACGAACCGACCGCCGTAATCTTGAAATGGCCCAGTTTATGGTAATTCAGCAACTTGTTGGGTTCAGTGGGTGGTAGGCGGAAGTAGAAAGCAATAGCTTTTGATGATTCCCTTTCTACGGACAAGGATTCTGAGCATTAGAGATGAAGATACAAGTCGCAGCTCTTCTTGATTTTACCGGAGGGTTGAAGAGGAGGGAGAAATCATGCCTACCATTTCTACACACGTAAATTTGTGTATCGATGAATACATGTGAAAGCCGTGTATGAGTTATTTGACAGAGACATACGTACTTGACTAAGTGCAACAACGCACGTAGGGATTCAGATAGAGAGATGAAGTTCCTAACAAGGCGAAACATGAGAACAGGCACTGTTGTAACACTCACGACCTGTTCAAGCGGACAGTTCAGGGCGTCACGGAGTCGAACCTGCAAAAATGAATGCCTACGCTCGAGTATGATATACTGACTGCTTAGTCATAAGAATTGGATTTTGACACGCGTAGTACACTGCCCGCTGCCAAGTGGAGCTAACGGGTGGTAGACGGACGACAACGGCTAAGATTCCGGAGATAACCACCGGATTAATTCATAATATCGTGGATGAAACTCAAGGAATTTCACTGTGCAAGATCTATCATGTGTTTCGCGTAATTCGACGATTTTTGCTTCAACATACCTGTAAATTACATTGTTTAATGGCTGTGCTGATAAAACATTTGTAGTAAGTGAGCCGGCGATAGGTTACTTTTTCCACTGAATATGGCTATGGATGGCAGTAATCAGTTTTTCTACTATCTGTTGCACAACATGTATCTAAAAATAATCAGTATACTATACATAACAGAACCATACGTGTAGAATCATGTACACACTTAAATAGGGTTAAACTAATAAGGCCGGCGTTTTCAGATACAGGATTTGTTAATTTTGTCATGGTCTGCCGGACTAATTTTGGGTTTTACAGTGTTAGGTTTGAGTAGTGGTTATATGTAGCCCTACGTCTCATCATCTTCCTTAAATAAACTGCATTAGCCATTTTTATTCTCAATTCAGCTACTGCTTGTATTTCAGTTGCTCCTATTCAGTCTGAACCCCATAAATTTCTAAATGCCAGGGTTAACGAACGATTCAATAAAACCATATGTGGGCGTCAGTTGGCAGTCGCCTCCTATGCGATAGAGAATTTGACTTGTTTTGACGAAGTACATATTAGGATCGTTATCTCGGTCGCGTTCCTCACATATGGTTCTTATTGAATCGTTCGCAAGCGGTTCAAGTTCATGCCGAGTTGCACGTGATCTGTCGATCCAACAAGTGCCTTTTTCAGTATCCAACGCGCTGCGTGTAATCGGTAGACCAAAAATATCTCTGTAATCTTTGTGGTAAAAATCTTTTTCAAGTTGCCGAAGTTGTTATAATTTTGTTGCGTGTTGCAGTTCCTGAAATCGTGGAAATCTGTTACTGAAAATTTTTTGCCTTAATCTTTCGAAGACGTAAGCAAGGAGTGTGCGGTAGTTTAATGGCATGGGGATTAATTGGAAATAACAAAAACTTGCATTTTACGTTATTTAGGAAAATTAATGGTGGAATATAATGAGAATCGATGTCATAGACGTGGAAACACGTGCTTTTATTTAAATCTGAATGTAATTAGGCAGGAAAACGTGATTATACTTATGACGGTTGAACCGTTGTTGGATCATGAGGACTACGCTTTTTATAAAGCTGCGAACGTAAGATACGTCATAAGACATATTGCAACGTAGGATTATGCGCAAAAACTGGACAAGTCGGTGGTATTTTCTTAGTTATATTCGGCATGCATAACCGTCGGTTGCTACCACTATTGCGAATTTTCCATGGAATCATGACGTACGCTGGAATGCCGGAGGTGATATGCTGAACGAGCAACAACATGAAGCACTTCTCGCTTGAAAGGTAACCACAGTTTCATGCAACACTCTTGGCTACGAGTGAAGGCAAACAGTACTCCATGCTTAAATACATAACTGCTCCATCCATTTGACCTACTTCACGAGTTAAGTCAAGCAGTACTCCATGCTTAGACACTTATAACTGCTCCATCCATTTGTCCTACCTTACAAGTGAAGCAAACCAGTACTCCACGTCTAGACGCTTGTAGATGCTTCATCCGTTTGTCATACTTTGCGAGTTAAGCGAACCAGTGCTCCATGCTTAAACACGGGCACCTACCAGGTGACTGAGGTTGAAGCTGCTTGCCACAGAATGGACACTCGTTTATGTCCGCCATTTGGATGCATTCAGAGTGAAAAATCAGCTGATCGGCATCACAGCGATAGCTGTCCATCTGTACCGGGTCACCGCAGTGTCCACATGGCAATCCTGTTCCAGGCTTCTTCACCCATCTCGGTGGCATACTGCTTGTAGACGAGCCAGCGGGGAAGTCGTACAAAGGTAAGCCGGTCTTAGCACGTTCCACTATTTTACTGGCAAATGCAATGATGCTGTTAAAACACGTCACCGCCGTGCGGCTGCTGCAGTCATGCAGTTTTTCAAGTACATTATGCAGGGCTTTATAGTGACGGTCGAAGTTGGCTGCTGCAAGAGGATGATGGTGCGGGTCGACCAACCGTCGAATTGGCAGATTGTACTCCGCCAGCCACCGCTCATGGATGAGGGCACGATATTTGTAAACGGAAATGAAAACTACAAAACGCCTAACCGTAGGAGTAGAAGTGTTTCCGAAACACTGACAGAATGTGAATGCAAGGAAGCCACATCGAACGGTAAAAGTACACTCACATGTGCCCTGCACGCTATCCACGACGAAAGCGTCGCCATCATGTTGCACACGAAGCTGCAATGTTAAGGTGATTACTAGAGA
>LOND01000788.1:1327-18549 GCA_014220965.1 Paragonimus kellicotti | reverse complement strand
GACAATGCAGGTTTCAACTTGCGGCGGATGTTTCCAACGTCAGCGGTTGTGATAAACTTCCCGTAAACATCCGCTACGTACTGCTTAATGTCAGCAGCTGGTGTATTGCACTGGAACAGGCTCCTCATTCGTTCAATTCACTGGCGGTGAGTCCCCAAATTGCAGGATAGGATTCGTATGGCAGACGATTGAGGGGGTGGTTGTGCTCTAGCTCGAAAGAGCACGCAACCAGACAAGCACTTCGTCCCATCACATGAAATCGTGATCTGCAACATGTGTCGCGAGAACTGATTTGTTAAAACTAACAGTTAACCCACTAGACACGTCGCACTCCTCTGCATACACTCCTACGCCTTTTGTACTTCGTACAACGATAAAATCTGCACGGTTTTCAGGGAACCATGCAACCTTACCTTACCGTACTTCAGAACCGTTTTCGACCTACGGCTTGACCCATGAATGTAAATGACGCCCACCTCCTCCATGTACCTCTGAAGGCACTCCTGGAACTATGAGGAAGTGCGAAATTCATGGTTCTCAGACGTCGCCTTTGAAAGGCGCAATATAATCCATTTTCTGCAAATGGAAATAAAAAATCATAAATGAATGAAAAAATGAAAAATAAATGTAAAAATTACTTGAACATCCTTGTTAACATTCTCACACGAAACCAACCAACAACAACAGCAGCCATACCGAATTTCGAAACCGATATACCCTAAGGTCGTTTTCAATTAACGGTCAGTTAAAACAAACACGTATGAGTTCATGACGCAGATTTCGGTGATTTCAATTTCTGCACCAGGTACTAAGCTCATTCAGCAGTTTTCGTTTTCGTGGGAAAAATATTTTTCCTAACCACGACAACTGGAGAATTCATAGTCTTCGGCTACCATTCAAGACGTGAAACTGGTAACGATTGGCATATAGATGAAAAGAGGAATCTAATGAACTATGCGGTTCTTCGAATGTTCGGTTTGAAGCGTTATTTTCTAAGATTCCGTCTTTGACGATGACATCGAAGGCCTGCTCGCCTAGAAATCTCAGCAGCTGGTTGAGATGGAGTTCTAGCGGAAAGTTACAGAGACAACCCAGTACCTTAGTTTCCTGTTACCACTTTTCCCCATCGATATTATTTTTTGGGATGTGGAACTGATACTTAAACGCCTGCCTCTGTGGGTTTCGTGGTCGTTTTTTCCAAGATGGCGGTTGGCGTATGCATGATGTGGTTGAATTCTACAGCCCTGCGTAAGATAGTAAGTCGTGAATTTCCCTCACCAGATTTTCTTCTTGGACTTCGAAATCTTAGATTCTGGCTTGTGCGACATTTTGTAAACTAAAGCCTCAAAAAAGGCGGGTTGCACTTAGAGGCATCTGGTGCAACACGTGACGATGCTAAAATTAGAGAAGTGGTGAGGATAGAGGAATATGTAAGGTCATGTTTATGCACAATATTCCCAAGCGTTCGCTTGAGTATCCGTTGGTCTGAGATTTTTGTGCACGACGTTAGCCTAAATGTTACTTCAGACTCATTTTGCGCAAGCTCAACTGGTTTTGATCGCACCTTATGCGAATGATCACGAGCACTACAGTCTCCCTCAGAAAATCAAACAAGCTTCGAAATACATGGGTGTCATGTTAACGATAGTGATTCTCACTTCAAGGGAATTTAAGTTACATAAGCGGAAATAGTGCATATTCATGGTATAGCGAGTAGTGAAGTTGCGGTTTCTACACCAATGCACTGAACTAGGCATTAGAAATCTGCAGTAAATTCACTTCCAGTAGGTATCCTCATTGGATTTAGAGAAGTATCCCTCGAATCCTTTTGATTTCAGAGTTATAAGAATGTCGATAAATATTTCATCGCACTTACTCCGTTGTCATGTTGATTTGCGAAATACTGAGCGCGATATACTTCTCTGTAAATTCTCTGCCATTAATTTTTCCGTTGTTAATGCCAATTTTTTCCGTTTGATGGAGGTAAGCTATGACAATTCCTGTAGGTCTGCATTCAACATCACGTACACCTTTAACTGTTTTTAATTGGCCAGTGATCTGTCAGCAACAGTGGATCTGATAATTGTGCATCACTCATCTACTTAGGTCGCTTTACTACGACGTTAACTATTTTAAACGGTCATGTATGGTCATATACGCAGAACTTGGGCTACTTGTGCAGGAAATTGTTCTCAACGATTGCATCTGTCAGTCGAATTACTTTGGTACCGCAGATAAACATGCTCTACAAAGTGGTAGCTTACTCTTGCTCGTGACCAATGACAGCCAAGGTATGGAACACCTGGCTTAGCAAGGAAGTTGTCCAGGGTGAATTGATACGGTAGGATACGTCAGTGTGCATGCTTCTTGTCAGTATCTAGAACAAGGCAAAATACAACATCAGATCGCATACAAAGTCGGGACCGGCGAATCATGTTTTTCGTTCCCTCTCGGCCTACGGTCACGGGTCACCGATGATTACCACCTGAAAATTGAAAATCAGTGAGCTAGAATCTCAGCATTTTCCGCAATCCAGTGTTATTCAGCATTCCGGTCTTCACGAGCTCCACCCATTTGTAGCGTTCCATAGAGTTCTGTCAATAACTGCTTCCCGTGCGAAGATTATGACATTGTGAACGACGCCACCGTCACGTAGAAATACAAATTCCTCCAACTTCACGGTTTTTCTACAGGTTTATCTTTCTGTAGGATCATCTAGCTCGGACTAGTCATCATTTCCCCGTGTATCCAGAAGATTTGGCACGAAAAGCAATCACAGTTTTCTGGAATTTATTTGTTAACGTCGCGTAACTTGTATGTCTAAATGCAACTGAAACTACCCAGATGTGCATGAATCAGACCACTTTATATGTGAACTCGTGGCTGTTAAGAGCAATGGCATTTTTGTACTGAGTGAAGACGCTCAGTCTCATGTGTAACACGCACCGACAGCTATGGAAAGTACCGAGCAATACGGTGTAGAAATAAACTATGAACTGCGCTTTCTACACCGACTTCATACGTTTTCTGGGACAACAAGCTCGTTAGAATGGCGCCAAACTTCTAGAAGAGAAACTTATTGCCATCGAAGGATGCTGTCTGTCACCACACCCAGTGCAAACAGTTGGTCCCAGTAACGTCGATATATGCGGTGGAAAACTACTTCGACGTAAGTGAGCCTCCTTTACATTAGACATGCCAGACCCGTGACTAAGAGGCATATCCACTACACCAGGGGGTCGCGGCCACCGGGGTTGCGGGAATATATTGTATTGAGATCAACTTCGACACTCCCGAAATCCTGAACTCCCGTGCGACTTGAGAGTTGCCTCACTAGTACCACCGTGCCTGTTCCCAGTACCTCGTGAATTTAATTTCACCACAATCTGCTAACATCGAAGTTAATGCGTCGGCGTGTGTATAACACTTTTACTCCTGACTGTATAATGAATCTGCGCCATCTTTACCACTGTAGGCTACTTCACTAGGGTTACAATGTTGTAGCTGTTGCCGTTGAGAACGCCATTCAACCAGCCTGACGCTTGTCTAGATTGTAAACGTTGACTGGAGTTCCGCTGATATTTTTCCCCTCTGACGTTTGTCGTACGGTTGTGCTCAAGTTTATTTCAAGTCCACCTCCCTAGCGCCTTTAACTGGTTGCGTTGAAGTCCGCTTGTGAACGGTGAGTAAATCAATAAATGAAGTTTGTTTGCAGACTCACCGTTTTCTCATTACGACTTCCGATTCGCGTTAACATAAGGCTGGGAAACTTTGGGCGTACGAACCAAAGAGCAAGGAGCTAGCTTCACGATAATATGTAGATTACCTCATGTGCAAAAATGAGCACCACATCTAACCAATGCATCACATCCAGTCGCTTTAAGGTAGTTCTTGGCATTTATTTTATCGACGGATGTTAACGTCGTCTTTCTGGCCGAATGGGATGAGTTGTCTCAGCTGCTTGCATCTTCCAGCCTGAAAATATATAAACATTTAACGCCCAACTACCAACACTGATACATCCAAATCATCGCTAATCGCTCTGCTACAACACAACGTGAAAGAAGCCTCGCAATTGACATTTTCTCCCATTTGCTTTAGCAAGACTCCGTACGCTAGAGTTTCATAAAGATATATGGCAGTTTATCACGGCAGTAAGCATATTCGAAACCAGGTGGAACATCGAAGCTTCATACTGTTGACCAACCATAAATAACTGGTGTTTGTCATTGATCCAGAACCAATCCGCTAACAAAACAAGGAAAATTCGTTGGTTGGAGTATATTTTACAGTTTGAAACCGACAAGCAACACAGTAATGATAGCCATCCTGTCATCCACGTTCTTTCAGAAGTGACCGTGAATGGTTCACACCGAGCATACACGCTTAGCCTGGCTAACTTGGAAAGTACACTAATAAACGATCAAGGCCTGTAGCAGAGTTGGATTTCTTTGTTCCGACTTTGAGAGCTGCCTCTTGACAGTTGCAGCGGTGAAGTCTTATAATAATAATAATAATAATAATAATAATAATAATAATAATAATAATAATAATAATAAAATAATAATAATAATAATATATTTCTCAACGCATTCGTGAGAGACACGCTCGGATGTGCGCGATCATGACAGATAATTACAGGCGTTACAAATCAACAAATGGTTACATTATAAGACAAACATGAAGTCTGCTGACAAAAGAAAGCATAATCAGAGAGAAGATGGGTTGCGGTTCACGAAAGTTTGATGCACACACCAGTAAAGAAATAGTTCGCTCATTCCACAGATTCTGTTCAAAAGATGAGATGTTACACTAATTTTTCTTATACAAGGTTATGTGGGGGACGATGTTTCAAATATTTCAAGGTCATGCCGGGAAATACGTGCAAATGCATCTTCGAGGGATTCCGCCGTTATTTGACATAATTGGCTACGGAAAAATGTTGAAATAATTCGGCTCGGGCAAGGGAGGACGGGAATTTCCAAAATCCGGCGAAGAATTGAGCAAACTCCAGCGCAGGACTTCTTCGATTGTTCCAAAACGTCAAAAAGTTGAAAATCTCGCGAACTGCTCGGTCAATACGGGGTTTCTAACGTCCATTCATCGCGGAGAATTTTCCTCGCATAATGGATGTTTTCAAGAGTGAGAAAAAGAACGCAATCTCACGTGACATTACGACTGTAAAACATGCTCATCGTGGCAGGGAATTTCAGATACTTTACCTAGACATCTTCACCGAATGATTACTCTCAGAATTCTCGCCGTGTCGGGGTTGGCTCCTGACCCGGTTTGCCCTGTTGAACATGAAAAGTTTGAAAATGTCGACAAACTCTCCAATTTCTCGAACATATCCGTAGTAGAACCAATGAATTACGATAAATTGCAACCACACTAAGTCCGCTATATGTTGGAAGAACGTTCCTCTTGAATAACAGAGAAATTCCAGCGAATTCAGTTCCTCCAGCATATTAAAGTGGACTGTTGCCACAGTTGCCTCCCGGTACCAACGACCACGTGCAGCATGAGTGCACGGTGACTGACGACGAGGCTTGACCAACGAATTGAGGAATCTGGCTTCCTATTCGTGAAGTAGTGGCATGAAAGCTGTACAGTTCGAGTTCGAATTCCATATTATTTTGCGTTTGAAGTAATGTCAGTCTGTCAAAACTTTCGGACATATCGCTGTAGTCTAGGAAAAATACTAGAACCGCTCCTGATTTCTCGTTAGGCGACGATGTGGAATGACCTAACTAAGCAAAATCAACAAGGGTGTTGCAATAGTCCAACATCTTGATGAATTTCATTATCACAGTATGCACGACGATGTAAACATGAGTCAAACTTGTCAAATCAAGATAATGTTAGTAACCAGAGCTCACACGGAAAGGCAAGGACAGGGTGGGTTATGATTTTCGCTCAGGACCAGAAGCAACAACTTAACAGCTTCACTGAAACCAAAACAGAATGTAGAGGTAAGGCATCAAAAATGTGTGACAAAGTGCGATTGCCAAAAATATTTTTACCATATCAGCAACAAATGTTGAGCGTAAGCGGCGACAGGCAAACTGGCTAGAATCTGTGAGACTCACTTAATGGTTTTTTCGATTGGTAAATAGTCTTTCCATAACTTTCAACGATTCGGTCATGAGAAATATCGGACAAAATTTGACCGCTAAATATTCGGTAATTGGTGCGTTGTGTGCGCTTCTGCAACAGTTCGTAACGCTGCATTATATGAAACACTAAGCGAAGGACTAAGCCAGCGGATGTTACAAAAATTCACTGCCTTCCACAAAGTCCATCAGTGACACGTCGTGAAGTCCACTTTAACTGAATAAACTTGTCGAAATGAGCTGTCGGCGGAGGAAGGCGGATCAGTGGGACAGGAAAACTTTACGTAAATGCGTAGGAAATTCTTGCCGTCTAACTAAAATGACGGTTGAGCTCTACGAAATCGACAACCGCTTCCTTGACAAAATGATTTCATTGATACAGCCTGTTAAAAATGTTGGACTGAGCATGATCTGTTTGTCGTCAAACCATCATTACGATATCGAATGTTGAGTCTGCTGAAGCAAGTTTGGTCTGTTTGTGAGAGTGCATGCATTGAATTGCGTTTTTTTCGCCCTCTGCAATGTTCACTAAACGTTTACGAAATTTTACCCTATTTTCACACTCAAAATTAACATTCTATCCCTTTTTATACTTGTTCTGGCATGCTTATTGGAACTGCTTTGTTAGGCATTGTTTGACGCAATTTAACCTTCCCCTATACCCGATAGTTTTATTGAGCTCATTTTGCACTGAATGGCGACCACAATCCGAGGTTGGTTTAGGCTGCTCCATTGCGAACGCTTTTATTGCTGGTCGAATGAGTGTCCGGCTGACTCACATTCGGGATAAAATAGTATTATCATTGCAATTTCCGTTAGTGGCACCATGTTAATTCCATCCATTTGGGCGGCCTATTCTGACGTTTAACCTGAATCAGAAGACAGTCATATCAACATGACCATCTGCTTCAGCGTCACTGGGTTTGTCTGTCACGGTTACGTGGCAGGATAAAATCACTAGGAACGAGTTAACAGCACTAAAGCTGCCAAACTTCAAAGAAAGCGTTAAGAGCAGGTTCATCAATTTGTGATGATGAGCCAGGGGTGAAGCATTCAGAAAAATTCTCGTTAACGAGTTTCAACTATCTTTGATGGCAACTGATGAAGAAGCACTGCAAGATTCATTATTCGGACCCACTAAGTTGTAGCGAACCGAAACGGTAGTGCTGAAAGAAAAATGATTAGTATTCGGGCTCACCAATTTGTAGTGGACAAGTGGGTATGCGCTAGACCCTCGTCCACTAACAATTTAAAACGCCTTTCCTGAAGAGCAATCGAAACGTAGTCCCAACAGGCATCGAACTAAAGAACGCAGTGGGGTTTGGAAACAAACCGTATATTTCCAGCAATGTTTGGAAATATGATAAGTAGTTAGCTCTAGCCTAGTCTGGGACCAACGGCAGCAACCAAGAGAAGAAAGAAAAGAAGCGCGAGGTGGGCTACCGCCCACTCGGCAGCACTCAAAAGCGCACCAAGCGAAAAAGTGCGTAGAAACTGCGTGCGTATTAAACAACACTGGTAAAGTTCCCGGTTAAACGACCTTGAAGAATGGAATAGATGAGTCGTTAGGAGAAAGGACAAGCGTTCGCTGCGTGCAATTAGTTGCACGACTGAAGAAAGTGGCACTGAGTTCATATCAGGCCTCCTATAGCAGGCGTACACAGAATCATGCGTACAGAACAAACAAGCGGGAAAACACGGTTGCAGCCGGGATCCTTAGAGAAGCCACACGATCGCTGGTCACTATGAACCCCACTTTCTGGGTTAATAAATGATCAGTTACCCCATTAATGCTCATGACTTACTCTCATATACCATGTTTCTAAGGATTCCGTTAGGATTCACGTTATTTGTGCTGTTGATCGCGTTTTCAGTTTGCTTGGGGCTCTCGAATCTGTGCACGAACCTGGCCCTGTGGTAGGTGGATTACAGTTGATGTTAGCGAAGGACTTCCAGTTGTCCCTCGAGTTACGCCCAGTTTACTAGCAACGTCTGTTAATAGACTGGATCTAGAATAGTCGTGTGTGTGGTACAGCGAGCGTCTATAAATTCTGAGCCAGCTAAGCAACCGATTCAGATCCGGAAAACCGTCGTAGAGGCGAGTTTCTTATTGACAAGGTGCTGTGGTACGAGAAGCTTATGATAAGCTGAATTGAGGAAATCAACAGCAAACCTTGATACTGGATCACTAAATTTACAAGTTTCAAGACCAGTGAATCAGGTGAACACGATCAACTACAACAGTTACGTAATGGTGGAGGCTGGAAACTATCCACAGGGAGTAAACTGCTCACGTAGGTAGACCGTTAATATGTGAGGTTGTAATATATTCTGAATGGTAATTGACGGTATATTTTAGAAAGCATGAAATATGCCAATTTTGCTGTAGGAAATGATTTTGTTTTAATGTGTTAAAAATGTTTATTGAGGACGTTGGGAATCGCGATATTTTGATAACGAAATACGTTGACGAGGTAGCTGAAATGTGTGATTCAGTTGATGAAAAGATTTTTAGCAACCGATGAATATTGAACGTGCGTAGTATAAGTTGGGAAATTGACTGCCAGGGCAGTCGGTCCACTGGATCATTTGGTGGATTCCATATGAGATAGTGGGGCGGGTGGGTAACCGAGTCCAAATGTGAAATTTCCGAGCTTCTGGCGTGGCTTCGTAGCTCAGCTGGTAGAGCGCTTGCCGCGTTCAGGCATGGTGTTTCTGTCGCTGGTTCGAATCCAGCCGAAGCCCTGACTTTTCACAATTGGGTCTCATCACATTTTTTTAATTGGACATTCAATACTCCATGAAATAGTTGCTGACCGCTGACGTAAATTTTAGGTGATATGATCATCATCTCGTGGAAATGGGAACAACAGATACTTAAGGACAACGTAGGCCAGTGGATACGACTGCAAATGGCGATTTCCAGGCATGAAGTGAGCCTTAGTCTGTGTGACCTGATTGCCATATTTACTGTTCATTGTAATCGGGCATAAGCAGATTTGGCGATATGGTATCAAGTAATTTGGTAAACTGACGGAGTTGGATGAACTCCCTAGTACGTGGAACCTCGTATGCTTTCCAGAGAGCACCCTATAGTCACAACGCCACGACCTATGGTTGAACGCACTGACGTCCATATTCGACAGTCAGTGCTTCTGCGCCCTATTTTTGAGGTAGATGCAACTAAAACCGCATAGTTAATGAAATAATAACGTACCTGGTGAGGGGGTTGCAGCTGCCCAGTGCAGAAGGGGCAGTGCGATATATCAGCGTTATTCATACATTCTGAATGGAAAATTAGCTGGTCGCTATCGCATCGATAACCATTCACGTTAACGGGATCACCACAATATCCACAAGGGCACCCCCATGTGAACCTTTTTCTCCCATCTTGGCTGTTTCGCACTGCAGGACGGAACAAGAGGGAAGTCCGTCTGTGGTAAGGCCGCCTTAGCTTTCTCAATGGATTGGTGCATGAAAGCTATGATAGCCTTGAAAATGCGACTTCCTGTTCTGGGACTAACATCCTGCAGCTTGGCCAGCCCGTGGTGCAGCATTTTGTAATCCGGTTGAAATGGATTAGTAACGGCGACAGTTACCTCTCGACGAAACATGCTGCTTCTAGGCAAATTGTATTCGGCAAGCCACCGTCGATGGATTGGGAAACGGCCTAGAACAAGTGCGGTTTCCGTTAATACCAGATTACTATATGGATAGAGGTCATTTTCGTCGACGGATAGCATATGAATGCATGGTAACCACATGAACCAGTAGGGGCTAAAATCACACGTGCCATCGCTGATGTTCACCTTGTACTGTAAACCCTCATGGTTCACCCGTAGCTAACAATTGATATTACATAAGATGCAATTACCTTGAACTCGTCTAGTCGTTTACAGTGCAGTAGGGGAGCGCCCATTGAGATGCTTCAACACCAGTTGACTGGCGAACGTTGTTAGCCGAGACAGTATATTTTTCACGTACACGTCGACGCTAACCACCTCACGGCGATCACAACCGTAGGTGCACAACATCTTAAACTCCCGCATTAGGCACTTGCTGTGGGACCAAATTTTACCGATGGCCGTGGCCAAGTGATCTCGTGGGTGAGTGCGCTTCTTGAGTCGCCCATTTGCATTCTCTAGACGGTTGTTTGTTCGGTTTCCGAAGTGAACAACATTCGATTGTGCATGGATGGCCCACTTTGGCTTTATATAAAGCCAATTGCACATAAGGTAGTTCAGAAACCTCGGGTCTGTGCGTCCGAGCAATGCAACATCTCGGTTGAACCTTAACCATAAATGAACAAACGTGTTCACTCACTCTTCTAAGTTATCGCAAGTAGCCATCCGATGAAACAAATATCGGCTTCTGAATGAATTTGTCTACATGGTCATTATAAGGTTAATTACACCAACTTACGTGTTTCCTCACGGCATCTCGAACATGGAAATAACATAACATTATGTCGCACCCAAAAACGACTCGTGCTGCTCGCATTTGGGCCGCCATTTTGTCCATGACGAACGTTCTGACAGGTATGTGGCTCCCCATCAACTCACGGAATGTTTCAAACAAATGACGCAGGGAAGCGTATTTTTCACTCCGAACATAAGCATACATCACGGGTCGCCCATGACCCATCCCGTCGTGATCAGAAACTGATATAGCTTCAGGCTACAACCTACAACGCGAACTGACATAGGACCTACTTGTGTCGGTTGGTTCCGTGCGTGGCATCAACGTTTACCACATCAGGAAAACGTCTGAATAACTGCACTTGCTGCTTCCGTGCGAAGCATATGTGCGTGTATTTATTAGTGTCGTCTTTGATGACACGCAGTACGCCGCTTTCCTCTATATGAGTAAGAATTTGAGGCAGATTTTCTGCGACATCAATGTACACAAAACACACTTACTTGTTGCCGGAGGCTTCAACCTATGACGGATGTTGCAGATATCCATGGTCGTTATATACTTGCCGTAGACATCCGCAGCATACTGCTTCAACTCAGCAGTTGGAGTATTGTACTGGAATAAATGCCTGGAATCGCTCACTTCACTTGCAGTGAGCCGACGATTTGTTGGGTGCGCATCGTACAGGAAGGCAGTTAGGTCGTGGTTGTGCTCCAATGTAAAAGAGCTAACAACCAACATGGTTTTTCTCCTAACGACGTTGAAGCGTGATTGGCAGCATGTATCACGAGAACTATGCAATGAAAAATATGTGAACTCAACTCACTAAACACGTCGTAATCCACGACTTTCACTCCTACGTCGCTTGTATTTGATACACCGATAGGCCATCTACCACGTAACCTCAGTAGTACTCACACTCACATTGTCATACTTCAAGCGTCCATTGCTTGATTTTTTGCTAGAACCAAGGACGTACAAAGCATGGTGGTCCTTCATGTACTTCTGTAAACAACTTCTAAATTCCTTGAAACTAGAAAACTCCCGATCCTCGAATATATCTTTGAAGCCCTGTACATAATCCATAACCTAAAATCAAACTTATAAATAACACATCAGTTATCAGTATAAGATGGTCAACTATTAATTTTAAGAAATGACAGGCTACTTCAAAGGGAAACGCATAAACACAGTCACAACACCCACCATTAATATTTTCAATCTCCGCGCCAAATAAAGGACAAACCAATTACCGGTCGATTAAAACAAATATTTCAAGGCTCGTGACCACTTCTGTCATGAAAACCAACGGTTTCTAAACTTCTGGGCAAAACCACTGAAATACTGTCAGATATTCACAGATTTCACATTTTATCGCTGTTTGAAGGCACACTTAACTCCCTACGGATAATTTTCAACATGGCGGAGCGATAAGGGCATATGAAGCTAAGGTTTACATAAACATGGACCAAGAGGTTGGAAGCAAGTTGAACGATATGGTTCAGAACAATCTTCAACAGATAAACCATACCAAGCCTTAGTAGTATACCAAGACTGACGTTCGTAGTAAGACTAATACGTTGCGCGTTATTTGAATAGTCGTTTTGTAATACAGTTCGTTGTCGTGTGATTGACGCCATTTGAGTTTTTGACTGAGTAAGTTGTGTGCATGACTTACTGGGCCTCCGGCTCATGCTTGTCGGTTTTTGTTACCATTCCAGATTTCCGTTTGGCCCTCGTCCTTCAGAGAAACGCTGTTCCTCAGTGCCTCCACTCCGCTGCACGTTACAGTTTTGTTATGACATGCTGTGTGCCGCCATTTGTTTGACCACATTTACTCCCTTCCGCTTCCTTTCAGGTCCTCGAACAGGCGGGCTGGTCGCGTCCGTGCACCGGGCTGAGGAAGATGACCAACCAGAGCCCGAGGTCAGCGGTCAGTGAACGTGAGACCACTTCTGATTGGTGGTTTGTTTCCGGACTGTGGAACCCCCTATATATATAGACAAGGATATGATGGGAGTGGAATCCCCTTAGAAACTCCAGCACGTTTCTGTGTTGTGCTTATACACGTTTCTCGTTGGCTTGTGACGTATCTTTTTCGCGAGGTAGACATTATTGTGCTTCGAGTGCGAACGTCACACATGGTGTGTGAGGTCATGTGTGATTGACTAATTGGGATATCGTGATGTCAGCTTTTGCAAGGAAAGCTCGAAATTGCCACGAAAAAGGTTTCCAATATACCAAGACGAACGACTGACCAAAAGGGAATAACTAAGGATAGCGACCGTAGTCGCCGACTTTTTATCAGACACATGACAATCGTCAATCACTCAATGCAAGCAGCTACTTTAACAGTGGTAGGTAGAACTCATAAAACTCGTGCTTCATCAGGCAATTCTACACTGTCACATCCCGAAACACTTGAATCAAGGGAACCTGTTATTCTCAACAGAATAGCTGAAGTTGTATGGAAAGGTTTGTAACAGATCAGTGACTGCTAAAATCGTTCAACCATGTTGGAAGGAAAACTTTTCCGGTAAACCCAGAAAACGCGGTAAAATGGGGAGACAACAGTTACCGGTCCAGTCTGGTCGGATGACTGACGTCGTGTGGACGCTGAATATAGACCTTTTTAAGATTGATGTCGAGGCATTCAGCTGGAAGCAAATAAGCTCTGAATGGTTTCTCATACCCCCTTGGAAAATCGTGACAAAAGAGCTTAATGAGGTTAACCAAAAGCTTTCACGCTCCACTTGTTATTGTTGTGGCATAAAGATAGGATCCATAAGGTGTTGGTCATTCGTGAAAGCATCCAAGAGATAGTGTGTAGCTATAGAGATACTCATTCGATTTAATCCCCATGTCAAGTTGTTCAATCTGTGACGCACGAATTGTCTAATGGTCTCATGTCGTACATCTCAGGCTTGGATTGTGTCAGACCCAGCAACCACCCAGGTACGAATGCGTGAATTCGCCTCAACCTATTTAATTAGATTAGAGGAGTTGAATGGTTCCAATAATATTATCCTATTGGGGGGCCAACTTATCAGTGGTCCACAATAGAGGAAGGCTAAGATGGCTGATAACATCCTAACTTCACAATGAGAACACGCTTTCACCTATCCATAAAACTTCATCTAGTGTAAAAAAATCCATAGCCTACAGTGGCTACGATTAACTATTGAGGTTGTCTCGTCTTGAATACACTGCGCCCAGAATTCTGGATCAATATTAGACACTTTAGGTGCCAAACTAACGTGATGATCGTCGGTTTGAATACCACACCAGTCCACTTTCCACCCACAAGAAGTAAACCGTGAATTTTTCCACTGTGTATATTTCGTTGACCAGTCCTTTGAGCAAAGCCAGAGAGCTACCAAATGCGGTGGACGGGGTCTCACCTGCCTGAGGGCAGACCATATGACCGGGTACTGCGGAGTGAAGGTTAACCGCTTAAAGTTTAGCTGTGGTGGGCGCAAACATCCTGCGCACAGCGAGCTGTAACCACATACACCCGAGATGCATGAAAAGGCTGTCCAAGGTAATGCAAATTATACTGGTGAAAATGGTGTTCTAGATCTAGTAAACCAAAATGTGCCTCACGGAGAAGCGCACCTTCGTAGGTGACGATTCAGGCACCACCTTAATAGACGAAAGACCAGCTCGCAAGTTTGATTTACCGAGTAATCACTTTCTAATATCAACATGCATCTTGCATGTCACTCGTATAGTGCTATACCGCAAAGTGCTAATTGGAATCTGATCTCTGTGCAAGACCGAAACATTTATGTAGAGTGGAGAGTCAGGCAACCGAAATGGCCGATAAAGGATCACACAACGAAAGCATAAGGAGTTTGATGCCGAAACACAAGGCTGACGTGCAAGCGTGCAACCAGCAGTGGAAGAATTACACAGCAGAGCGGAGAACGAGTACATGGTGCGTGTCCTAGGCGTCAGTGCACGGTATGTCATCGTTGTTTTCGCTGCTTGCCCCAGCAAGTGGTTATGTTCGTGCAAACGTTCGTAACAAAAAGTGCACAAGTGAAGGTCAGTTGTAAATAGGCAGGGTGATGACAGGGCTCACCCTCTAAAAGGCAGCCCAAGAGTCGATTTCGGAAGTGCAACACGATTTCATTCAGCCAAATCCGTTGATCCGGGCATGAGTGATCCGATTTACTTCTGCCACACAGCTCGTCTTGAAGATCGGTAGAGACGAAAAGGAAACTACTGAAGGGCAGCGGGAGCCAACAGTTTGGTAGGTCAATGATCATAAGTAGTCGGGAAAATAGGAACCTCCAGTTGGCTTGAATGCTATTCGTGGACCTTGCTAATATGGCAGAGAATTTACAAAGAGAAGTATATCGCGGCTCAGTATTCGCAAATTTCAAACGATGACACGGACTAAGTAAGCGGGATGAAATATTTTCGACATTCTACTTAACTCTGAATCAAAGGATTCGAGGGATACCTCTCTAATGTCAGTGGGATACCTACTGGACGTGAAATTTACTGCAGAATTTTCTATGCCGTAGTTCGTGGATTGGTGTAGCAACCCACTTCACTTACTCGCTATACCATTGAATATGCACTATTTCGCTTATCGTAACTTAATTCCCTGAAACGTGAGATCAGATCGTCGTTAACATGACACCCATGTATTTCGAAGCTTGTTTGATTTTCTGAGGGAGACTGTAGTGCTCGTGATCATTCGCATAAGGTGCGATCAAAACCAGTTGAGCTTGCGCAAAATGAGTCTGGAAGTAACATTTAGGCTAACGTCGTGCACAAAAATCTCAGACCAACGGAATACTCCAAGCGACGCTTTTCGGGAATATTTGCGATAACATTGACATTACATATCCTCCTATCCTTATCACCGACTTCATATTAATATTTAGCATCGTTCACGTGTATTGCTACCAGAATGCCTTAAGTGACAACCGCCTTTTTTGAGGCTTTAGTTTACAAAATGTCGCACAAGCCAGAATCTAAGATTTCGAAGTCCAAGAAGAAAATCTGGTGAGGGAAATTCACGACTTACTATCTTACGCAGGGCTGTAGAATTCAACCACATCATGCATACGCCAACCGCCATCTTGGAAAAAACGACCACGAAACCCACAGAGGCAGGCGTTTAAGTATCAGTTCCACATCCCAAAAAATAATATCGATGGGGAAAAGTGGTAACAGGAAACTAAGGTACTGGGTTGTCTCTGTAACTTTCCGCTAGAACTCCATCTCAACCAGCTGCTGAGATTTCTAGGCGAGCAGGCCTTCGATGTCATCGTCAAAGACGGAATCTTAGAAAATAACGCTTCAAACCGAACATTCGAAGAACCGCATAGTTCATTAGATTCCTCTTTTCATCTATATGCCAATCGTTACCAGTTCACGTCTGAATGGGGCCGAGACTATGAATTCTCCAGTTGTCGTGGTTAGGAAAAATATTTTTCCCACGAAAACTGCTGAATGAGCTTAGTACCTGGTGCAGAAATTGAAATCACCGAAATCTGCGTCATGAACTCATGTGTTTGTTTTAACTGACCGTTAATTGAAAACGACCTTAGGGTATATCGGTTTCGAAATTCGGTATGGCTGCTGTTGTTTTGGTTGGTTTCGTGTGAGAATGTTACACAAGGATGTTGAAGTAATTTTTACATTCCATTTTTCATTTTTTTCATTCATTAATGATTTTTTATTTCCATTTGCAGAAAATGGATTATATTGCGCCTTTCAAAGCGACGTCTGAGAACCATGAATTTCGCACTTCCTCATAGTTCCAGGAGTGCCTTCAGAGGTACATGGAGGAGGTGGGCGTCATTTACATTCATGGGTCAAGCCGTGGGTCAAAAACGGTTCTGAAGTACGGTTACGTAAGGTTGCATAGTGCCCTGAAAACCGCCCAGATATGTTATTGTTGTACGAAGTATAAAAGGCGTACGTGTGTATGCAGGGGAGTGCGACGTGCCTAATGGGTTAACTGCTACTTTTAACAAATCAGTTCTCACGAAACATGTTGCAGATCACGATTTCATGTGACGGGACGAAGTGCTTGTCTGGTTGCGTGCTCTTTCGAGCTAGAACACAACCACCCCCTCAATCGTCTGCCATACGAATCCTATCCTGCAATTTGAGGACTCATCGCCAGTGAATTGAACGAATGCAGGAAACTGTTCCAATACAATACACTGGCTGCTGACATTGAGCAGTATGTAGCGGATGTTTACGGGAAGTTTATCACAACCGCTGACGTTGGAAACATCCGCCGCAAGTTGAAGCCTGCATTGTCAAGTGAGTTTGTTATGTAACAATGGTAACGGACATCAGAGAACTTTGAGAAAGTTCCGTCGATGATTAGTGTGATAGGTGTGGTGCGCACCATGCGAGATGAAGGCGACAGATACATATCTGCTTTGCCCAGCGAACGCAAATTGAACTATTCCGACGCTTCCCGCATGTTGTGAATGTGGATGCCACCCACGGGACTAAACAGCCACAAGAATGTGATCGAACACCTCAGCATACTTTCGAGACTGGAAGTTATATCAGTTCTTCATAACAGATGGTATGGAACACGGCCGACCCGTGATGTACGGGTACGTTCGTAGTGAGAAGTATGCTTCACTACGTAGCTGTTCGAAATGTTTCGAGAAATGATGGGCAAGCACATTGTGGTGAAAGACGTTGCGTGGA
>LOND01000787.1:95709-109631 GCA_014220965.1 Paragonimus kellicotti | reverse complement strand
ATCGAGATAGCCAAGATAGCGGCGATCATCACTAGTGTAGTGAGTAGGAGCGATCATGCTATACTACTCACACCACTGTAATTCAGTAGTGGAACCAGAGCATATATTTTGGCACCAGAATAGTTGCAGGAAAAATACAGGAAGAATTATTGGAGTGCGGCATTGCATGAAATGACTCTTGGTACGTAAGGGAACGTAAACGAACTGAGCGTTGACGTCTGTGGCAGCCGTGGCGGTCGGGGCCGAATACCGTATGCAAATTAGTGTTTTCGTTTGTTGTCTTGTTGAAACGCATAACCCACGCGTTGCTGTCCCGAATAAACAATCCTTGTGCCATCCGCGTTTTGGGTCGCAACAGTAGCCCACTACCCTCCGCACAGCCGAAAACCGCGTACGGCCGACTTAGAAAGGGCCGGCCTAGCTCAGGTAGTGGCCGTTACATATGTGAAGACAGACACTACCCAGAACTAAGAGCACGTAGATATACGTATCTAGCCGAAGGTGTACGTTTGTAAAGCTTCTTAGCCCCGAGAACAAAGTCAAGTAAATGTGACAGCTGTCGACTCAAAAAAAGCCAAAGATAGCTGGTATCCCTAGTACATGACCTAACTGTCTAAGTCTGTTCCAGTTACATTTGATTGAGTATCGTTGGTCGGGTGTTCAGAATTATTGCAGTGGAATTCTAAAGGAATGCATACAGATGTGACTGCCCAGCTTATGCGGAGAACTTTACGGGTTTTCAGTTACCCGTTTGTCAATCACAATAACGTTTCTTGATTTTCAAAGTTGTCTGTATGGGTATGCTTCTAAAACGGTCGTATGGTTCTTTAGTGGTTACCTGTAGCACTTACCGTTTATTATGTACTTTATTCGGTCCACCAGGAAGAGAGTTGAAACCAAGAATAACAGGTAGTGATAAACACGTGTTCAGGGCTAACGACCTGGGTTTATTTTTAGAGGAGCACTCTAACTGTCTCCAGTTTTGTCGGAAAGCTAGAATTGATGTTAAAATGAGAACTTCGGACGGATGACCTACTAGGTGTTCATAGAAACGCCAGAGTGTACATCACTGTGTCAACATTTGAATAGTTCATCAACGCCTTAGAATTACCGGGGCTATCATGCAGGGTCGATCCTACATCATACCCTTGCTCTTTTACTTGTTACCACTGTTTGAAGTGAAAATGAACGAGACAAAAGTGTTGTGACTTATATCACGAAAGCAATAGTATTGCCATGTTTACCACTTAGTGTGGTACTTTTCATATGAATGTATATTGTCATCGACGAATTTTTTTTAGTTCTTTGCCGACTGATTTGTTGGCGCTAATCGTGTCCGTACCACTTATGTTGAAGTCTGTCCGCCGGGCTCCATATGGCCAGTTTACGAGCGCTTGCAATGTTGCCCGGTCTTTATTTATTTCGTCACTCATGTTTCAATTAAAAAGAAAATATTACTTCAAATCGTCTGATCTCCAATGTTTATGTTAAAGATTGTTTCGTAATTGTACAAAAATCCTGTTCATTTAACAATTCTTCGTTAACTTGGTCTGTGTTGTTTGTCATATTGGGCGCAGTTCCCTTTATTAAACGTAGATGTCATCTGCCAGTTTTATAGCACAGTGATGGTTCGAATCCCTAGCTAAAAACGCCATGGTATCTGATAGCACGGTGCAATCAATTACTCATTTGCGTCATCCCTATTATTAGGTCTACCGTCTAATTTAATTTGATCTTGTTTTTACTCCCTTTTTCTTTTGGAATATTTCTGGGTACTGTCGCAGTGACCGGCTGCTTATAACACGGTGCAATCTGGTCGAGCTCATGATTGTGTATGTATGTGTGTGTGCATCAGATCGCCCTACACGATGACCAAGTTTTGGGTTTCTAGCATTGACAATCTTCAGACTCCTAGCACTGACATTCATGAGCTTATATTTGTTGATTTTGAATGGTTGTGTTCATGTTAGATGCTGACTTCCCGAGTTTCTTTGTGCCGGCTCGAAGTGCACTGACCTGTAAATTCTTGCGCATTGTCATTTAATAAATAGATTGTATAACTCTTAGAATACTAACTTTTTTGTTCTATTAGCAAACCTTGTTACATTTATGACTCGTTTGTGGCGGCATCAAGATATGTATGCCCACCAAAACTTTTCAGTGTAAGCAAATAATTGATATTTTTATTTTTCCTCTGATTTTAATCTGGGACGCTTGTGGCGTCGGCGGCATCTCTCTGAGGTTTAAGTGTTGCGTGTATAAAGTGGCTGTGAGGGCTGTGTTACTTTACGGCAGCAAAACGCCGCTCAGAGTAGAAGACGTGAACCGTCTTCAGGTATTTGACCACCGATGTCTGCGTTCGATCGCTCGTATCGGGTGGCACCAACGAGTAATGCAATGAAGAACTTAGAAGGTGGGTGTTTGGTAGTGATTGTCAATCTGTTCATTTACACAGACTTAGATGGTTAGGTCATGTACTAAGGATGCCAGCTAGTCGTTTGCCACACCGAGCACTCTTTGCCGACGCTGCGGCCGACTGGCGCAAGGTGGACAGATGATGACCTGGCGTAGACAAATGAAATCGTTCACGAAGGGGTTGGCCACTGTAGGTCGGGTTCGTCTCCCGGGCTGGGGACTTCGCGACGCGGATGTATTGCTGTCTATGATGATGATGACTCCGCGACTCACAGAGTCGGATGACTTGGAGATTGGGTGAGATGGCGGCTAATCGAGCTCAGTGGCGTGAATGTTGTCGTTGTTTGGCCGAGTTGTCTGTGAAGTGAGTGCGCGGGCAGTGAAAGCCGTAAGGAAGCTGTCTTGCTGATGACGCCTTACTTTCACTTACAGCTCGGTTGTTTGTTTGCAAGGTGTAGGCACCTTGATTGATGTTTGAATATAGACGTAGCTATTTTTAGTAGTTAGGTCCTTCTCCTGTTTTCTTCTCCTGTATTGGGCCTGCTTTTTTCATAACTGTATGACAGTTAAACATCATTGCGGACCACTGATGTACTAGTCTGTGATGGTGATAAGTAGTAAGAGCATATGCCGTAGATTTATCCTCACCTTGTTCTTAAACTAACATTCAGTAAACAGTAGAGATGATAAGCTGAAACGAGCTAAATTGCATGTTGGCTTCTAACTGGCTGAGGGTAATGACAAGGAGATGAGCTGAGTGAAATGGTCTGCGATACAACATCTCAATCGTAGCATGTTATGAACACTCCACTCAGGCATTCTGACGGTAGCGTCACTTATCTGAATCTACGATACCACCACACAGAAACTAACTAACTTGAGTGAATTATTTATTTGTTGCGAGAGCTCTGGGATGAGAAAATCTCCCCACCTAGCTGAGACGCTGCGTATGTCATCCCCTCTTCAAGAAGGGTCCTTTTAACATGCAATGTAATCATTTGGGAATTTCAATTGCTTCGGGGATACTCGCGACTTGGGTCCTTCACGGACTGCCCCGTGGCTGACATGTAACGATCAGGCCGTATTCCGCCCTGACTGCGGCTGTCTTCATCGTTTTTTACACTCCATCAGCCGCTAGGACGCAGTCATTTATCAATACCCAGTGTTCGTCTTCTTGGTCGTAAACGAGGTCTTTATCTCAGTTCGCCGCACTCGATATTATTTACTGAGACCACTAAGTTGGGTAAAACCGCGGGGTGATCAAACAACGATGTGTTCACAAAATACCACGCTTATCATTGATTGAGTTGATGTCGCCTGCCCGGTTGGAGACTTCGGGATCACTCAAGCCGCTAATTAGACACGTCATCCGAGACAGTATTGCCCTATCGTCAGTGGCATGCATGCATCCTGTGCATTTCTACTCTTGTTTCTCATCCATTTTCATCTTTTTGACAGCCTCTTTCTTTTGGGACATTCCACCTCATTGCTGTTGTGAGTCGCGACTCTAGCCACTACCTTCTGACTTACAGCCGTTACGAACGAGTTTATGAATGAATTCCTTTGTGCGGAAATTCCTGTGAGTAATAAGTCAACCTACTCAAAGCACTTCATCGTTAGTATGCAGGCATGCACATGATGGATTATCATTCTTTAGCACCACGAGTGATATTCTCGATGGCCGCGCCATCTCTCCTTTCAACCAATTTTGTTGTTGATGCTATCTTGGAGGTCGCTCCGATCAACTAATAGCACAGTGCTATCGAACTGTTTATTGGCGGTCGACTCTGGAACCATAAGCATATAGATGATGTTCCAAGTCTGTTATGTCACACCGCGCGGGACGTTTTCGATTAGCTAGTTATATATACCTGTCGCTTTTGCGTGTGCTCTGATATAAGAATACCAAGACTGATAAAAACTTATACGTACGCACATCATCTCCGGCGACACATTGGGAGTGATTAAAAAAAACTACTTATCCGAACAGCCGCATCAACCCAAGTAGATTGTCTTGTGGAAACGGTAATAGCGTATTCAAGGCGCGGATGGGGTTTGTGAATCTCTACCACCTGTGGTTTCAACGTAACGTCGGTCTGTCAATGAAGAGTGGAGTGTACAACTGGTGCTCGAACTTCGTTTGTATGACCGTGAAATTTTGTCCGTCTTTGTGACTGGCTTTGAACTATTGCCCGTTTTCGATCGTCGTTGCCTTCGTAATGTTGCATGCGTGTAGTAAGTGCATCGCATATCTAAAGGCCTAGTTCGCTGGTTTATTTCTGGAATATCCGGGGTAAGATGTTGATGGGTGCGTTCATCTTGTTGCACAGACGTAAGTGGTTCTTTCGTGTGTTGCGAATTTCAACTTAGCATTTGGTGTGCAGTGCATCTTCGCACGAGTGGAGTTACGCTGAAAACGATAAGAGGATGATCAGTATGTAACGTGGTTTCGGAGGATGACGGCCTTAACGTTATACATTGGTCCTATAAGGTGTTACTGGTTTCCCATCTGAGACCCAAAGGACGATATTCTGTGGTTGGAGACGCTGTCGGGTCCGGTGACACTGCTGCCATGAAGGTTTATGTTCCTTTTAGTTTTCTGCCTATTTTGTTTCTTTTACTCTGCTTTATGGTGCTCAGGTCTATCATATTGTAACAGGTTTTATGGAAAGTTGTATTTATGTATGGTTGTTGCGTTGTATTGATAATGTTTCACTAATTGGGTCTCGTCAAAACTACTCAAATGGATTGTGACAAATATTGTTTTATTACTTTTGGCAACAGCTCACGTTTTACGCCATGATCATTCTCTTTTCAATATTTTGTTCTACACGGTGACTTCACGTTTGACTTGCGTCATTTCTGTACACTGTGCTACTCAGAATCTCATCATGCAAGTATTTTTAAAGTACATTTTCCGTGTGCTCTTGATCGCAGCCTTACTAGGCCCATCTTGTGTATGGTTGCGGCATCGTTGTTTCTTCGTAGTTGGATTTTCTCCAAAGTCATCACCATAATCAACAAAAATACATTATTTTAGTAGAGCGGTCAGAAACGATAATGCACACGATTTATGAACTGACAGTTTTCGCTGCATATACTGCAGAACAGGAGATTACAAAACGGGGGACAGGGATTGGATGTGAACTTAAACTTACGGAAAGATATACAGGTGTTATCTGTAAACCGCCTTACATAGGTGGTTTACGTACAGTGCTTTACATAGCAGTATATCGATTAATTAACTTGCCTACGGCCATGAGGAGAAAAAGCGAGCTTCAGTTTCTGAAGATAGAAGAAAGGAAGAGGAAAGAATAGGAATAAAACTCGGTGTGCAAAGACCTTTTGTTTAAACTCAACACTTAACCATCAAGATGTCATGTTGTGTATTGTGTCTCAATTTCACGACAGTAACCGATGAAATCCGGAAAGACGTCGCGGAGTGGAACATCTTGTTTGTTGTTGTTTGTCTTTTTCATGTATGTTGACTGTATCCCGTATTTAGAGTTTATTGTACATCGTTTCATTTAAACCAGCCGGTAACAAATGAGTTACTAGTGAAATGACATACATATTACAATACGATAGCAGTCCAATGAAATGAACATTTACTCTTTTCGTAAGTATAGGAAGTGAACTAGGGACTGGTACCTCCAAGCCTAAGACAGTCTTCGTCACTTTGGGCGTATCTCCCTGAGCTTATCAGGCACGTACATGTAGTGATTGCGGAAGCGATGTTACTTTCTGTCTAAGAACCATGACCGTTCAAGGTGGACAGCTTAAACTGTTTCCCAGTATTCGCCCATCAACGTCTGCGTTCAATCGCATACGACAGTTAGCATCAACGATGGTGTGGGAAGCGAATATTTAGTATACATCGAGCAAGTTCATTCACTTACTCTTTAAGGATACATAGACTAAAGTGATGAGGCCATACACTAAGTATGCCGGCCCATCTGTTCCTACGCTAATCGCTTTTTGCAGACGCTATAGGTGATTGGCACACGGTTCGGAGTGGACAAGCGTTGTCTGTTTATATAGATAAGGACAGTTACCAGTAGATTATCCATTACCGGACAGGTTCGTCTTGCGGATTTGAATAATTGTGACTCATATATCCAGCTGCTGGAGACTGAGAAGGATGGCGGCTAATGAGGCTCAATAACAAGAATGTTACCGTTGTTTGGCTGGATTGACTTTGAAAGAAATGCACTTACTAAAGCGAAGTGGTAAAAATGGCAGGAAAGTTGTCTCACGATACCGCCTGTTTCTCACTCGCAAAGCATACCTGTTTTAGTTTTTTTAAATCTGATTTTGGATGTAGAGTCTTCTTGTAGTAGACCCCATCCATTCTCTTATTTTCGTCCTCAAACTGAAGTATTCTTCTTTTCCCCTGGTTGCATGTCAGTTGACCATCGGTGTCAACTATCGTCCCATTACTGTCGGTGAAGATGATGCTTTGAGTTAAGTCGGTGATGAAGATACTGCTACGTACCAGTCAAGTTTGTTTTCCGCCTCCCTCTGTGTGTCTGGGCAATCTAACAGTGTATCCAGCCCGCACGTCATCCAGTGTGTAACATGTCAGTAAACGTCGTGTTGAATGGAAATTAATTTTTACTGATTCATGTTTAAACATTCGGTTCCTCTGTTTTCGCCGTCAGTGTTTTCGGTGGCGTGGATCGTTAACCGTTTTTGTTAAAATGTCATATCACTAGGTCTAGACTAGTACCCAGACTAGCATTCTTCAGTCGAAATGCCTTTAGTTGCATTTTCTTTTGTGTTTTGTCACCCCCTCCGTCTTTGCTCTCTTGGTTTGTGTGATATGGCATTCGCAGCCCTTGACTGGTTCGGAATCTGTGACCAATATGGTCGGTGAACAGCCCTCGTCTACTGATATAGAGTGTGGTATTCCCGTGGGAACTAACTTTTTACCACCGGTTTCTACGGTAAGTCCCCAGCGCGCTTTTTCGATCGTTTGCCGTTTATCTCGCCAGTTCACATTGAACGTATTCATTCCCAGTGAACCATTGCAACCGTGGGCTTGAGGTGCTTTTCAAGTTACGTATATATATATATATATATATATATATATATCCGCCATTGTTTTGTAATTGTCATCGGTCGCTCATTTTCTTATCTCCGGTTTCGGGCTTTTCTGCATCAGTTGCTTTTATCTAGATCCGTGTAGTTTGACAATGTTCGGTTTATATTCGACATAGACTCTGCTACGATAGCAGAACGAAACTCGTTTCCGAAATTCCATCATTCGTCTATTAACTCAGTTAACCATGAAATTGTAACGTTCCTGCTTGTTAACCACTTTATTGCCAGTTTAAATCGTAGACATCTCGAATGCTTCTGTGTAGGCTCAGACAAACTAACAGAGTATAGCCCGCAATTGACATTATTTATTACAGTTTGTCATTATCCGACCTAGTTTTTCGTATGGAAGATCAATAACTGTTCTTGCCGGGAATTAGGTTTTAGCATATAAAATTGCAGTTGACTGTTGATTAGTTGGAATGGTCTGGGCGCACAAAATCCGGTGTAGTTGATTTTATTTCAAAGAATTTATTATCTCCATTTCTTTTCAGAATTTTAACGCAAAATTTAGATCAAGCTATTGCTGTGTTCATCCAAGAACTGAAAATTCAGCGTTATATATACGACTTCAGTCGTAATGCGAACGATTTTTCATCTATCAACCGGTTGTCCGTTGAACAGCTTCATGAAGAATGTTAGGCATACGGTGCGGGTAACATTGTAATACCTTTTTTCAGAAATAAAACAGAAACTTCGCATGATCTAAGTTCCTTAGTAAGTCTCAACTTTAGAATCTATTTATGCACAGTAGGGGAATCAATCGAAGTGTTTTCTCCATGTGAATCACATACTCATGCTTATAGAGACATTCGGTTGTGATAGAACACTCAATTTGGTGCTTCAAATTTAACAATTTTGGCCGAAAATTCGTCGTTTGACCTGCTGCCTTCCAAATGTCACGGTACTCGTGGTTTCCGGAAAACATGCAAGTGTGGTGATAATCAGACTTTCAACTTACTTTCCACTTACAGTATTCTATGGTTGCTGATTGGTCTCTTTTGGTTGCTCTTTTGACTGACAAGTTCAGTTATTGCAATAGACACGCCTGGCTAATTGCCCGGGATATTCTTAATGGGATTAAACTTGAGGCTTCGAGGTGGCCGGGGTACGGTGTCACTTGGGCGGTTCACTAACGAATGGGCAAATCGTCCCCTACAAGATGTTTGGAACACGTTAACAACATTTTAACAACTTCATCAGTGCAGAAAGAAGACGTGTTGTGATATGTTAGCATTTCGTTTATTGTTATCAATCGCCCACGCAAAACATGACAAACAGATAGACATTGTATGGACACGCATACAGTCACACCACGTATTGTGTCAACACCACGGCAACCCTATGGGTTGCTTCAACCACTTTTGTGCACATAGCGCCGGCTGGTGAGTTCTGATCAACATGGCTTCACTAAAGGCCAGTAGCTTCGGGTTCTGATTAGGTAACAATACCTGAGTAGGTCAGCTTGGTGACCTGTTATCATGAGGTGTCTAGCAATCGATGATGTGGGGTTTCGAGCAACGAATTCATCGGTTCAGATTGTTGTGCCGTTAGTTGTTTTAACCATTTCGTGATGTTTTGTCACTCGCTGAGATAGCTGTCGGTCTGTTCTGCCTATGTAAACGTCACCGCAACTGCAAGTGAACTGGTAAACAACGTGAGAGACAGAATGGTCAGACAAACTGCGTTCGCGATTGTGTAGAACGGGTCCTTTGGTTGTTTGAACCAAGATCGTCAATCTCAACTTCCCGCCGGTCACAAGCCTTTCAGTTCGTCGTTAAGTCACCTCCAATTGGTTTTTCTTTGTAGAGCTGTGGTTGTTTACACAGTCATTTCAGGAACTGCTTTGGCCCAAATAAAACTTATCGTAGGAGAATACCACGTTACTCTATCTATCTTTCTAGATGATGTGATCGTCACCCCAACATGGGCGCTGATCTTTGCGGTGATTTGTTGGTTTTCGTCTGAACTTTTGACAATCAACTACTTTGTTTTAGAAATATAGAATATTCTTCCCCACTTACGAATTTGAATAACAAAACCAGAAGTCCGGTTTTGGCAAAATACGTCATCACAAGTCTGTCATCCTTAAGTCACTCGAGGCGCTGCTTGTCATGCGTAGCAAAGCCTGTGTGCAAAAGCTGTTGACCTTGAACCTCCGTCTGCCATGGTTTTGACCAATGACAGACTAGTGTATACATTGACTTGATATATGAACTTAATTCGCTTAAATATTTTTGATTTTCACCGCTGTTATGTGTAGCAACTGACGAGAACATACGAAATGGTACTACCATCTTGCAAAACCGGTCTTCTGATTTCGTTATTCAATCTTAGTTGTTAAGTAACTACATTTAGAAAACCCTCAGCAACATATTCTGTCCACTACCGTGTGCGCTGCCTAATTTTCTAAATACTCCTTGTGGTACAGCTCTTTTTGCCTGATATGTATAGTTTATCTTTACCTCAGTCCATTCCTCCCTGCAGTGAGCTTCACGAACTGGTTGCTTATTATTCACCACGGTTTTTGATCTCCCTATGTGTTGTTCTGTTTCCCTCCGGATAAGGTTCATTATGCGCAACACCAAAATATTGTTTCTCCAAATTCATCAGCCGCAGTCCTCTTGGCATTCTTCAGCGATAAAACATGACCATAACCAGGCGACTTCTGAAACCAATTGGTTCGTGAACGTTGCTCATTCGCTTTGTTGGTTGAACTGTTATGCACGTTAGACTGTCCATAATCCAGGATTTCCAACACATTACTCTTCTGTAGCAGATCGTCTGGTAGTGCGGTCTTCTCTATTGTTTTTACTACTTGAAACTAGATTACGACGTTTCCTGACAAATTTTTGTTCTCGGTAGACTTGTCGCTTTGTACTCACTCCCTAAAAAACCTGGGCCCTCTAGTATAGCCGACAGACAGTTGGTCTTGCAATTAAGAGACACATTGTGTGAGTCGAAGACGGTTGGCTATTTGAACTGACCTGTTGATGCTGCTAGGACACAACCGTGATTGTATCTCATATTGCACTGGAGATTCGTGGCATTCGTTGGAGGTTCATATTCAGTAACCAGTTCAAAATTTGTTGATGCTGTCGAAATCGGATATCAATTTTCTATCCGCATTCTCAGTTGGGCTTGAACGAGTTGACTGTATTAAGTATAGTATAACACTTTTAATTTATCTTTAATCTCACAATATTACAGAGAAACGGTAAACTTATAGTTTGTTAACTCAATGCTTAAAAGTTTGACGATTGTGTGAGTGAGGAGGCTCTGAGCGGAACAGAATTTAACAATTTTTCTGTCCTAGGGAAGAAAGGTAGAACAGAACTCAGCATGACAATGCAGCAACACAACTGATACAGATGAGTAGGTGGACGTTGACCCATAGAGTGTGTAAACGAACTGGGATAAAGAAACTCAGTCATTCTCGGATAAAATGTGTCCATCTGGGATAAACGAAAAAGGAAAAGATGAGCAACATTCTTGCTTTGAGATAAGGATCAAGAAACACGAGTTATGGATGGATTGTAGTTCAGGCGTACGACCTTGCTGGGAACACTGGAGAGAAATGTTGTTACATTGTTGCATTTCAGAGATGTGAACAGCAATCACGGGGAGACAAATGCGAGGTCTATAAATTAGGAATGGCTCCAAGAAGGTACAAGGAGCAAAAACTTTAATGCAATCAGGCCAATCTAATTTGTGAGAAAGAATAAGCCTAAGAGGGTTGTCTGCGCAATACGGGACATCATTGAGACCAAAAATAGTCGGAAAACGGGTGTGAAATCGAGGAGGGAACAATATGTGATTGGATTACAAACTACTGAAGACAACTACGTCCGAACGCACCCCAAAGCTGGTAATGCCAATGCATTCGAAGATTTCCGTTCTCGAGTTCACCTTAAGCAACTGTCCTGACGAATTTTGACAGGAGCCCAAGTTAGTGAAAATTGTTGGGTTTCGGAAAGCCTGCTTGGACAAGTGGAGTTACGATGGAGGGTTGCATAATGTGCACAATCGTTCTAAGAGCGGTTTGATCAGGGGAAATTACATTGATAAACGCTAATAACCCGGTTGACGAAAGAGTGATATATTGTGGAACATGATAGCAAGCGACTTGCTTCGCTTGCTCCATTTGTGTTCTAATGACTTTTGTTTTCTTTGTACTCATCAAACGGATTGCTAGTCAGTTAGACGTTTGCTTTATGCATCCCAAACTTTTCCGCTTAGACCTGAGACTTTTGACAGTATGTCGCCCATAGATTGTTCATACTTCAACTGCCTCTATTTTGTAGTTAAAATCCTTCATTGTTAATCTCCTTTCAGGTTGTGGCTCTCACATTTGATCTTAGTCAAACTATGATCATAATTCCGCCGATGGGAAACCAGCTCTTTGCGAGGTGACTCCTAAATGTGCAATGTGGTATGCGTTCCTTCACCGTTTCAGGAAAAGCGCCATAGAAGCACCGGTTTCATCGGTCACTTATAACATTTTAATTGGATCACTGTTAAAACTCACGTTGATGTAGGCCCAAATGCAAAAGAAACGTTTTATATTGGATTATTTTTGGGAGACAGTTTCTCTGTATACCGTAGTTCTTATGGTTGACAAAACAACCTTGACGTGAAGCCACTTCTTTGTCAGTGAGTGGGCTCTTTTGATTGAAAGAGTGGTTTCAAACGCCATCTGACGTAAGAACATGTCTCATACAGTCGCCTTGGTGTCTCCAGACGAACACGAATTCCTCCGCTTAATGGTGTATTGTTTCGAGGATGTTTTGTCTTATTTTCTCTGTCCCCATTACGAGAACGTCGGTTCGACCCATAGTACAATTTGATCAAATTCAAGGCTACAAATGCTACTTCACCCCTCCGGATGACATATGCTACTGTCTGTTCTTCGTTGACTATGACTCTAAACAGTTCGTATTCAAAACGGGTCACATGTTTGTAACCCAATACCCTCATGTTTGTTGGTGCGCAGTACTCACATGATTCTCTGAAGCACATTGAGCTTTTCCCATATGGAGCGCACAATTCCCACAGACGGAGTTGTGTTTGGCAGTAGAATCATGGATTGTTTATTTAATCACATGACCTCCTAGATCACGTTAGTATTACTTAACCCGGGGAGCGTGACATTGTTTCTGTTCACTGGATCGAGTGATTTACTGGACCATAGTTCAAAGGGTTCATCTACCAAAGTAGAATGCAACCGCATTCGGTTGGAAACTAATCTGATGAATGTGCATCCAGTAATAGGTAATGGCTCGTTCACCTCATAAACCTTCCTTTCTGGTTGCCAACGCTGGCAATGGGAACGCTGCTCCTAACACCGTGTCGCGAAATTGGGTCAGTGCTAAGTCTGCGACATTTATGCCCCTTCTCTTTCTCTGCGGTTCAGTTTGTGCAAAAGTCTGTTCATTCTTGTAACTTGATGTTGCTGGCCTAGGTTGACGTCGTATTTTCAATTAAATTGCGCATTGCCTTAATCTTCCACATATCTCTTGGCAGTTAGGACTCGTACTGTACGACGGATTGTGTTGACTCATGTATGGTTGCACTTATGCATCCAGTCGTCGTACCTCATCATATCTGCCTGTCGGGTTGTTGCTGGTTTTCCTTTCAGATGTCTTGATTCACGTCTTATCAACTTTGCTGAGATGTGGGAAACTACAAAATGGCCATCCAAAAATCGTATGCGTATAGACATACTAAGTCGTTATCTTAAAAACAGATCGTACTTACTGGAAAATATGGTCTATAAGAACTACGCCTGGCAAGATGCCGTTTTGGACGTGGTTGCTTAGTATGACGAGAGTGGTGTGGAGTAGCTGCAACGTCCGTCAAAAACTCTCCGGATCCCTAACTTACCGACCGATCGATCGGTCAGATCGTTGCGTTCGACCTCGAAATCACTTCTGTTCACTAACGTCTCAATCTTAACTCATTTTCCAGGCCATATTCTTGTAACCGTGACAGGCAGCGGCGTTACCCCCACTTGATGTATAACTAGCCGCTAGGCAACGATTAGCGATGTCCTGTAATGGGACTTTTTCACATCGATCTAACCAAAGTATGTTTGTTTGTCGTTCACTGTATTACCAATAAATTGTTCCAGTTTTTACACGATTCGCCCTGTCCTGGTTAGGTTTTTGACGTTTTACACACACCAACCGGAATGTAAGGTAAAATATCGGATGTTTTGAATGTCGAGGAAACCAATACCATCCATCCTCCTAGTTTTGAAGGAAAGAATTTGTTAATTGGCATCACTAGTTCACTAATGTGAGTTGAATTGGCGGGTGCGTGTAACTAGTTGGTGATCAGCCCGTTTTGTCTCATTCAAAATGATGAATCTGTGAGCGCCACATTGCCCATAGAGTTTACGGACTTTC
>LOND01000787.1:85709-90709 GCA_014220965.1 Paragonimus kellicotti | reverse complement strand
TGACGCTGTTACTATTGGCATAATGATGTAGGAGCGGGTATGTGGATGGTGTTTTGCCCCACTAAGCAAATTGTAGTAAACTGGTGAATAGGAGCTAAATGGTACGGGTTACTTGACTTCAGAATGAAGATAATACGCGCTCCAGATCTTGCTTTTCTCTCTCTCTTTCGCGGATGATTTGTACCAAACCGTTAACAAAATCGGAGACAAGTCATAAATAATAAGAAATAAAATATAATACCAGGTGCTAATACAGAGGCAATCACCAAATTGCTTTTCCAATCACTTCTGTTCAACCACATAAACGAAGTATAATAATGCTCCCTAAGTCCAACTTATCGTTTCAGCAAGACTACAAACATTGGACCGTATAACACTTTAATACGTCTTTTGTTGATCTCGTGTACAATAAAATTACTGTTATATGCAGCCAATGTATGATTAAATGGACATCAAGGACTATCAATACCAAAATGTCGTTGTCACTGCATTGACCACCGTGTTGCAGCAGTGTATACTGTGCTCAATCCCTGTGGTTGTTGGCATGTGCTGCTCATATGTAAGGAAGTTGTCTTGCTGATGACGCCTTACTTTCACTTACAGCTCGGTTGTTTGTTTGCAAGGTGTAGGCGCCTTGATGTTGTATGTTTGAATATAGACGTAGCTATTTTTAGTAGTTAGGTCCACTTTCCTCCTCCCCTCTGTTTTTTCTTTCTTCCTATATAAGTTTCTTTTTTTCTTTGTTCTTCTTCGTGGTTGTGTGGCAGTCAAGCATCAGTGTGAACCACTGATGTATTGCTGTCTATGATGATGATGATGATGGCTTGATGTTCTAGATGGACAATGTCATTCAGTACGCATATCGCATATGGTCCATCATTTTCTTTACTCAACATTTGAATCCTACCGTAAACTGCACGCTTACCCAGTCTGAACGCGGTTGCTATGATGAGGAGAACTGTCATGATGGTGATGGATTCGGTTTTGTGAGTTTTGGGTAGTTGGAATTTTTCGGAACATTTGACCTTGCATGTGGTCTGGATACTACTGATCTTTGATTAACGCGTCTGGTCACGTAAATCTGGGTGATATAGGCTCTCTGGACTGTCCAAGCTAACGAGTATGCAGTCCACTCTATATTTCTAGTTCGATGAAATCGCGCAAGCCATAATACTAAAAATCCATCCGAATTACCAATTAAAAAAGAGGTCAGAGGTGGGACCTAATTCTCAAAAAGGATCTTATAACCCGATTCAGACATTCAACATCAAGATGCCTATGCTTTCGGAACAGACAGTTAAGGAAATGGTATCAGTCACAACGGCTTTCACTGCCCAGTTTCACGAACAGCTCAGTCAAACAACGATAGCATTTACGCCATTGAATTCTGAGTAACCGCCATCTCTCTCGTCTTTTCTGATCATCAATTGTGTGAGTTGCGAGAGACGACCCTGACTTACAGTTGTTCTCTAGATAACCTGAGTACATTAGAACAATGGAGTTGAACGGTGTGATCCAGACTCAACATGACAGCGCTCTGTAGGTATTGTGCTCGACAGCTGTCCCGGTACGATCTGAACAATTGGAGTGCTGTCGTGATACATGTGAGACGCTATCTTTGAGCATTCCCTATTTGATGTGATTGACGTTTGTGTTGCAAGTGACCTTGCTTTTTTCCCTCACCTGTATACCTATCCACTTAACCTTTAGGACCGTCTGAAAAATCCACGTTTAATCGTTGTGTCACCAGTTGTGCTTTTCAACTTCGCGCTTGGATTTTAAAACAGTTGATCACAGGCGCATACAAACAGTCGATGTGCAAAACTTTCAGAAAACTTCACACATGCATACGAAGCTACATAGTTACGTGTTGATCACTAACCTATCTTAAACTGTGACGACGATGCGCACTGTCTCATTTGATTACCATTTCAATCACCTGGTCTCATTTGGTGTTGTAACTACTGTGTTGTTTTGTCGTATCTCTCTTGTCATCGTAATGTTTGTTCTCGTACACATGCATCGCCTTACTGATCACACCTCGTTGTTTTGTTTGTGCTGTACGAACACACCAGTTTCCGTACTCTGGTATACACAAATTGCGTAACATTACTGCCTGCGCGCCTATACACGTACGTCTGTCCCCCTCCTGTTTTGTTACATGTCCTTCGTGCTAACGGCGTGCTGGCAATGCTTTTGGAAATGAGTCAGATTGCAGTCTGTGGTTGCTTTTTAATGGCATGTCTGATGTTCATGTGCACAATCTCATTCATCGTCACGACAGCAAGACGTTTTTTGGCTATGATATGTGGTTTTGAAAGTTGTTTCAGTCGTCTACTCTGGTTGCATACTGGTGATTGTGTTCTGCCCCCTCCTTCCATTTCACTCTCACTGATTCTCAAAAGTCAGATAGACATACAGGCGGAGACACACGCCTATGCACTTACCTCATCTATCAGGAGTAGTTGTCTATCTTTTATGGTTCCTTCCTGCCTAAATGTCTGTTGATTTACTGCTCATCTCTTTTGTCTTCGATTATTCTCTAGAAGGTTACAAACGTTTGTACACAGACAAGCATTTTATTGATTGACTGAAAAATGAAATCTGGCTTGGCACCCCTATTTTCTGTTTATGTGTTTATGCCTGAATGTCAGATGATACATTTTCAAACCATAAATTGTTACAATGTCTGCGAACCAGTTTTCCTCATGATCCTACGTTTACCTTGAACTACCTTTGGGCTTTTCAGCGTTCTTAAACCTCGGCATTCACCTAGTTTGAGCGTGCTTTAATTGTCCTATCTGTCGTATCTCATTCCTCTTCCAACTAGAAGGGGACTGGGACTACAGAATGTTCCCTCAAGAACGCTGACCACTTGAAGTATCACATTTGTTTATCTTACTGCCAGGTCGCATTGCCCACGACCAGTGAGTTTGTATAGATACGGTACTATTTATAGCTGTCTCCTCTAGTATCAGACCAAAGCGTTGCTTAATTTCAAGTGCCAAGGAAAATTTTTAGTTTGGGAATTTGGACCCGCTGCCCTTGTACTATGAAGCAAAATCCATATCCACTCGGTAACCGGTGTTGTATTGTATCTGTCTTGATAAATCGTTTTCGTTAGTTCTTTCTGGAAGTTCATAGTTCATCTCATTGTCAGTTTACATTGATGACGATAATCAAAAATAATGGTCTCATCAGGATTATATCATCGTTTGAATTTTTGGCTGTTTGGGAAAATGACCAGTTTCGCGCGCCTCGCGATGTCTGGACAACTACGTTTGATTAGCTTGTCAACCAGCTGCTTATCAGAACTGTGTAACTTCGACAGTTCATTTTACTCAGACTGACCGTGCATAAACACTCGAATCTATTATCGCCATCGATAGCAGTGATGGTTGTCTAACTTACATGTATCCGCAGAACACAGGACAAATCCTAACTTGGAAAGCGGAAAAAAGATAGGACCTAATATCTAATAAAACTGATGAGTAGTAGGGGATTTTGGTTTTTATATAGATTGAACATCACCCACAATGCTGTGGCAAGAAAAAAAGCGCTGGACTCAATTTTCGTCCTCATTAGAGCACGTTAATAATGTTGTGACAAGGATATGCACTACTGACGAGCTCTAATGAGAGCGAAACTCGAGTCTAGTGCTTCTTTTCGAAAGGGGCCGACTGGAAAGTCTATGGGAATGCGACAGCTGCGATCAATTGTGGGTGATGTTCAATCTATATCTAATAAAACTTTTATGTCCAAACACAAGCATTTAACAGCAAGGGGCTTACACCTTACAAACCAACGGCCATGTTGCAATTATGGTTATAGCAACATGTGCTGCCGTATAGCTTTCAATGCCTCAGTTCTTTTCTTACCTTTACTTTGCTGACAAACCGGCCAGACGACGTTCACGTTGCTGAGACTGATTAGCTTCTAATGTATCCTACCACAAACACTGTGAGTCATGAAGTCTCCCCGGTTCAGGTGACGGACGCGGTTTACGGTGCTAAGCCGACTGTTCTCTTTCTTCGTTTCCCCATACTGAGTGTGTGACGTTGAGTAGATAACGCGAAATGCCGTTGTGGGATCGCATTGGTGTTGCGTCATTAGAATATGACGCGCAATGGATGATGCAGGCTCCTTGTTTCTATGCGCAACTGTGACGTCATGTGCTTGCGTGACCTGTTTCTTGACCCACTTCGGGATGTGCTCCATGACCCTGGTTCGCAACTGGCGCTCAGTCCTGCCTATGTAGGATGCTCCGCATCTACATTAAAATTAATCAAACATTCAACTCCAGCCGATTTTCAACGGGACTGATGTCCAAAGTTCAGAGTGACTTGTTCTTGAAGACCTCATCAGTTTGGACTATACGGACCACTTCCGTATGCGTGGTCCGCTGCTAGCCGTTACGCGTGAATCGCAGTGGCTGGCATGGATTCTACATCAATCTACATTCAGGTTCATCGATCGGCCTGCTCCTGCGTAGACAGTTTTGTAAGCTTGATGATTGTGCACGTTTTCTTCGACCGAAGAGACTGAACCACACCGGCCAAAGTTAATTGTTACAGCGGCTTAGGTAACCACAAGAATCCATCCACGTGTGAAAACTTGAGCGGATGAGACGAACTGACCATCATCAGCTGACCAGTAGACGGTGAGATCGACAAGCAGTTGTCGTTTAATCCATTGTCGCCTATGTGTGATGTGATTACTATACTATATTACTACTACTAGATGTGATTACTTTACGGCAGCGAAACGTGGCCGCTCAGAGTAGAGGACGTGAACCGTCTTCAGGTATTTGACCACCGATGTCTGCGTTCAATCGCTCGTATCGGGTGGCACCAGCGAGTAAGCAAGCGGGTGTTTGGCACTGATTGTCAAACGAGTTCTTTTGTTCAGTCGCTACATTTGCACAGACTTAGATGGTTAGGTCATGTACTAAGGATGCCAGCTAGTCGTTTGCCACCGCACCTTCTCAAGAACGCTGCGCC
>LOND01000787.1:68298-78915 GCA_014220965.1 Paragonimus kellicotti | reverse complement strand
TGTGCTCAATCCCTGTGGTTGTTGGCATGTGCTGCTCATATATCAGCATGTTTACTTGCTGGCCATTTTATTAGCGTAGATTTTGAAACTTTGGGGAGACATGGCTTAGATGTGTGACCCGAGAAAGTTGTCATTCTTATGCACAAGTCAGAAACTGTGATGGATTGCTCTTGGTTTTACTACCTTTTTCGTCTTTCTAATTGGCGTGGGTTTAGCTACCTTAGAACCCAACGTTTCGTTATCATTCACTATCACTGATTACTGTCTCCTTTCGTCTACTTAGATAGACTTGCGATGATCAAAACACAGTTTTACATCTGTCCCGTTTCTATGTTGTGTTCTAACGCCCGTTTAGTTTTTTCGTCTCGAAATCGATTCATTAAGGTACACACACACCTGCGCGCACTAAATCTGGTTTCCCACCAAACATTCTCTCTCCTCTAGATGTACTTGAAGGTGTTTTCGTTAAAGTGCATTTGGATGACCTTGACTATGAAGTGCGTTTCGCACGCTCGCTGACTTGCTCGCGCGTGCACACAGACAGACATAGGCTTTCTGTCGCAATGTGTTGGTGTACCAACCCATATTAGTACAAATGCGCATTGGTAATAGGTCATGCGAATCGAGTTGTCGATTAATGTTGATGGTGGTAATGATGGACTTGGCGCGTGCCTTGCGTTTCGCGATCAGTGTGCTCTTTACCCCCGCACATATATGTACGGGTATGCTACATGTATTGAGGTCAATCGATTTGGAGTAATTATTATTAATGTTATTATTATTGTGTAGTTCCCAATATTTCATTGCAAACAGTCCGTACTTGTTTTATCAGTACTTTGATCTCGTTTGTCTCGTTCTCAGTTGTTCTTGAATGTAGACAATCGGTAATAAAAATCGGCGGGCTTTTTATAACTGAGATTCACTATAATTGGAAAATAACTGGGAACACTTTCATCCGTTCATTGTTTAAGGATCAGTCGGTATCGGACACGCCTGTCTGACTGGCTATCTATTGCTTACCTCCGTGTCCTCCAATTTGACAGAAGGAGATTCCGGAAACCCTGCTTTCTGATTTGCTACATTGCTGACCGGCGTTTTGGCGGATGTTTCGTACAAACCTTAAGATATTTTGTAGTGTTATCTGGAGTTGACGGTTGTTTATTCTGTGTGTAGCACGCGAAGTTTGACTGGGTTACATTTTGAATTTTAGACCGTGATCCACATCTAATCCGTCTCTGGTTATTTTCATCAGGTGTATACACGCGTGTATTGCTATGCATTTTTGGTTCTCCGCACTTACTCTTGATCCTAATAGAAACACACATGATGAACTTCCTGGGTCGATATAGAATTATTAGAGAATCCACTGTCTAGTTGTTGGTTCGATTTCGTACTCAGAGTAAAACTAACTCGTAACCAGTTTAATGCGAAAGTCCTCGAAAAACGCAGGGACGCAGTTTTTCACTGGTGGTCGTTGTAGCCTCCTCTCCGCTGTGTCGAAAATGTTACCCATTCTGTTACGTTCGTTGGCCTTAACCTACGTAAACTTGAACACTACTGTCTTGGTCTGTATGCTACTTGACTGAATCCAGCATACCACTCGGAAGCTGACTACGTTATGTTTTGTGTGAACGACTTGGAAAATGTAAACATGATGCCCAGTATCTAATTAAGTGTTCGCGCTTGGGTAAAGTACTTGAATGGGCAGTGCTAAACAGTGTTCTGTACACGGAGTGATTTGTTTCCAAGCTGAATATGCGCGACATTATTCTTCACAAGTTCGAGTGATATTTGTTTATTGTCTAGCAATGTTCACTGTTAATGATGTAATTTCTTCCTGTCTCTCGCTAGTTCGAATACAGTCAACGTTTGCCTTCACTTGAGAGCAGTTCCAGCGCGCCAATTGGCCGATCCGTTGGTGGCTTAACCTCACAGTCTCTGTTTGCCTGGCAGCCGTTTGGTACCACTTCATCCTCTTCAATGCACTCCCAGTCCCAATCATCCTCTCTTCACGGACCTGGCGGTCCTCTATTTCCACTAGTCCCAGGTTCTGTCGGTGCCTACGGGACCGAGTTCCTGACCCACTCACCATCTTCCGCCAATTCAGTCAGCATACCCTGCGGATCTTTAGACACTCACGACAAGCTGGATACCTCGCAGTTCAATCCACTCACTTACGCAAACGTCTCGGCAGCGGCAGCGATTGCTGCCTCCGGGCGTTTGCGTGCAAACATAGCTAGTCCTTCAGGGCACGATCTGCAACCAATCCGGATGGATATGGGTCTTTCCGTTGCGCACCCCTCAGCAGCAGTAACCCCAGTCCCTACGTACGCTCCATCAGCCGGATCTTCAAATTCTCAATCTTCCACGCCGGCCCATCAGGGGTTCAGCTTCACATCCAACGGTGCTCCAGGTTCCCAACAGATGAATCCCAATGTTAGTCTTTCTGGACAGCCTTACGACGATGGCTGCAAGTCTGTGACCTTCAAACAGCGATCAAAGAAAGAAAGCCACAATCGAAGTACGTTCCTCATGCACCCTCGTGTGTGTCAGTTTTTTTTGCTTTCCATTGCCACCTTATATTCACATGGCACGTATTTTAGGCTCTCTTTGAAATGACTGTATTTTTTCGACCTCTGCTCTATGGGGGACTGCAGGTCATACGTAGGCAAAGACTTACGTGTAAAGACTTTATCCTTGTTCACGTCTATGTCGTCTTCCAGCAACGTTATGACATCCCAGAGCGTTCTAATGTAGCCAGTTAGGTGATTCTGGCGAATTGTTTTTCAGAGCCTAGCGTACGTTCAACGTTGAGGAATATGTTGCTCAGATACACCTTGTCCTTTGTTGGTTCCGTTAACGTTTCTGGTTGTGTCTTTACCTCTCACTTGCCTGGTTAGGCTGTACAGTTTTTGACTAAGTGCTTAAGAAAGCCCACTGCCTTCAACAATGTTCTCTGCATACTTACGTTTTCGTTTTTTTCTGTTACAGTCGAACGAAAACGTCGCGATTACATCAATTCTCAAATCGTTTATTTGAGCAGTCTGTTACCTCCAGAATTGTACAGAGATGTGTGAGTCTTTTGTTTTCATGTGTTTGTCAATATTCCGATCAATTAAGCCGCAGTTGTGTGTACTCGCCTCCTACAGTTCTTCTTGGCAGTTTTATACCCACTCGATCAGTTAACAGCTAGTGATTAGGGTCACTGGTGATCAGTCAGAGGAAAGACGTGTGCAGTCACCATTGTCCACCTTATCAATCAAGACCGTCTCTCGCCCTATGTATTTACTTTCCGTCCGTTTCTTGGGAGTAGGCTGGAAAATGAAATATCTGTCTGCTTTTCAGTATAGTGGAATGGTGGCGATAGGCGGAATAGAGGAGAGATTTCTGAATGCCTAGAACTGACTGAGTCGTGGACAGCATTGTGATGAGTGGACACCCGGTTTCAGAATTTTAAGAATGCAAGTTTTTTTTACCCCAGTAGACAGGGCGCCAATGTTTCCGCAGGTTTTATAACATTAAGAGTTTTAATACATGGCATACAAACAAACAATAACAAGAACCACTGCTGCGTTGCCGTCTATAGTGATGATGATAAGGATATTGAGGAGGGGAAAGAGAAGGGTGAAAATGATACACAGGAGGTCAGCTGTAGATTGCATACTGTCGGGTTGCCGAAACCTCGACAGCAGGAGCTCTAACAGCAACCAGGTGCACACCTTCGGCCACCTTTGACTGATAGTAGGGCGCCGTTGCTACTGATCTACCACGAGTTTGTGCTTACTATGAATTGTTCCGTTTCTCCACGGTGCACACAAATGCACTTATCTTCAATCTAATCAAGCATCGTGATTTTCCGTTCGAACTGAGCTCACTCCTGATCACACAGTTGTCGTCTAACGGTTGAAAGCCTTACGGTTGCTATCCACCACCGGCTTTTGTTCAAAGAGTAACTATGGGTGCACGGTACACATGATCAGAGGACCACAGCTATTCGGAAACCTAGCCACATATTTACACACACTTTACTTGGAAGGATTACATGGAATGGCAAACGTATCACAACTAAACAATATGGGATGTTAAAATTATAACTGCTTCCATTTAGTTTTATTTACCTTTTTTTCGTTCTGTTGTCTGATGATACATTTTCCGGACTATTTCTTCGTCGTAATTGAGGTGAGCGGCGGCTTGAGCCACAGTACTATCTGGTCAGGCTGGTGGCCATTTATGATTAAACGAGTATAGTGTAACAACAAATGTCTTGTGATCTAAAACCGGAAAGATTTTACTGTTACCCTTGTTTCAGTGACTGGCCAGCGTGCATGCGTTTGCATGTTCACTCTTGTGTACTAATGGTCTATTTCACCTCCCCCATCATTGGCAATGTCAGCGGCGGTCAGTGCTACAGGTCTCATAAGTTTGCTTCACGAATGAGCCTGTACGTGTGAGGTAACATTAATGGATTTGTGTCCTTGTGTTTCTTCTCTTCGAAGTCTGAGACACATCTAGAAACATTAAGGTTGATTGTGTCCCCCGTTGGTTCATTCTACCCAATCTGATGCTCACCTTTACGTCCTTCCTCTCAATCGCCACTCTATTTGTTCTAGTGATGGTCGACGAAACAAAGGTAGCGTCCTGCGATTGTCAGTGAACTATATCAAGGATTTGCGTGAGGCCATTTCACGCATGGCCGGACTGAAACAGGAAAACTCTCTGGCCCGGCAGTTGATTCCATTGTTGCTCAAGCGCGTTGAAGTGAGTTGGATTATGCTTGTGTTCAGGTATCTCCAAAATACTACTCATATTCTGTGACTTCAGATGATAGAGAAATTGCCCCCCCCCTCTCATAGAAGTTACCCCGATCCTCCTATTTATACACTTAACAACGTTCTATATACCTATACCGACAGAGTGACCAAACTTAGCACTTATTCTCATCAAATCTCCTTAGACATTGGAAAGAATGATTCAAGAACAAGGTGGAAATCCAGCTAAGAGCTCTCCCTCCACCGTATCCCCGCGCAACTCTGCCTCTTTCGAAGCGCTTTATCAATCATGGCTTTCGGTCAATGAAGCCAATCAACGTGCTGCCAACAATGGGACCGCTAGCAACCTGACACCCGGATCGCGCGTCGCTGGACAGTCGGTCGTAACCTCGGTGCCAGTCAGTGAATCGCATTATTTTCAAGAAATGATCCAGACAGACGCAGATGGAACGGATCTTGAATCGGGAATAGTGGTCCGGTGTGGCTCAACCTCTTCACCCGCATCTATCAAAGCTCGTCTAGTGAACGTGAAACGTGAGCAAATGGAAGAGGATCGTCTTGCCGAATCCGCACCGTCCCGAGTACGACTGGACGCTTGTCGTATCCCTCTGGGTTGTGCGCATCGACCTAATTTCACCGACCTGCCCAATGTTCCCAGTCGCATCGACGAAGAAGCCACTCCCCTAAACCATAGCGTCGCTTTCGGTATTCAGGTCAGTATACTTGAAACATGCAACGCACATGGTCATATTTTTGTCCTGTTTGTATTCTTTACACTGTTCGCGCGTTTTCGTTTCTGTTCCAGCCTGGTTTGTCATACGAGCGATATCATAGACTCATGCAACCAGCTTGTCAGCCGGGTGTATTTGGCCAGAATGAATGACTGAACAACCGTCCCCGGGGACTTCTCCACACCGTCCTTCGCTCATCGTTCACATCGAGATGATGTGCCTGATCAGTCTCTGTCCGTGTCCGGACCGAATACTATTCTCTTCTATTCACCAGGTTCAGTTATCTCGAATCATTCAATCTGTGATCGCTGCCGTTCTATGTGTTTGTGCGTCCAGGTCGATGACCCTTACCAACTATTCTTCTATGATGTCCCTCGCGACCCAGTTCGTTTATTCCTTTCTCCCTTTATCTCCCCCTCTCTCTCTGTATGCTTAATCGTAATTGACTTTACTTCCAGATCAACCTTTCAGTCCTCTCCGGTCTGTGGTGGTAGTCTTGTCCTCAGCCCTGATGGCTGTCGTCTTTATAGTTATCACCTGGACTGCGTGATTATGGTCGTTTAACGATCTTGTGATCTAAAAACCTCTTGGCCGTGAATTTATTTCCGAACTCATACGCACTGAGCACCAGTTGAATCAAGTCCTTGATCACTGCTATTATATTGCTTCGCCTTGACGTTCTTGATTTTTCGACTTGTCTCGGAAACCGTGGCACCCTTTTTGCACACATTCGTGCTTCTACCTCATCCAAAACTGATTACCTATCAATTTTCGAGGATTCCCAATGTGGATTGGGTTTCCTTGGTATCGCAGCGCACTTTTTCTTCTTCCACTCTTCGTTACTCGATCGTCTTCCACGATCCGACTTTATAAAATGTGCATCTGTGATTTTCTCAGGCCCTTGCTTCTATCCCGTTAGTTTTTGTTTACCTGTTAAGTGATGATTGTGCAGGCGTACTTGTGTTTAGGTGATTCCAAGTCTGATATGTTTCTGTCTCCTTCTACTCATCTTTCGCACAAGTCATCTGTGTTCTCGTCCAGTTGATTTTACCCCATTCTTGCCTATCCAGTCTTTCCGTATTCAGATTGTTTTTAGTCTCTTTTGGTTCAGAACGCGATGACTGATGTCCGTTTGCTAGTTGTTTTTTTCCTTTAATACAGAAATTATTCTGTTTGACCCTCACACTCCACTTTTTTTGTTCACACCCCCGCATTTTTCCTAACCCTCACTTTTTTCCATTCTAGTTGCCACCCATCTATCTTCCGAATGTTAGTTTGCTAAGGCCACGTATGGTAATATGCTTGATGAACACAACCCTGTCAGTGTGAGACATTCCCGATTCGCCTACTCCTATCTTATCCCCATCTCAAATATTAACCACTTGTTTATCAGGAGTTCCTCTTCATTCTTTTGGTTTTTTGTATTAGTCGTTTATCTCTCTCAGCCTTCCATACCTAACGTTTGTGATGCGAGATCTGAACAGCGCTTTCCACCGTCCTAATTACTCGCACTGATCCGCACTTCTGTCCCACCCCTCATCCATCGATCCACCCGATACAAACACTTAAACACAGAGAAACGTCAAGATTCGATTCGTACACCTATTTTTCACTCAAACGGTAGTGTGTTTTTGTTTGTTTGTTTGTTTGTTTTTTCTCCTTACATTTTGCCGTTTGAGCGCCAAATTACCGCCGCCTTTCTGACCAGAGTTGTTTCTTTTTTGATAATATTGATACTGTTTATGCCCCTTATCTGTTTGAAGCAACCGTACAAGAGACAGAATAAACGGCATCGCTGCAGATCCTCTTTTTGTTGATCGCCACAATGGTTCCCACACTTATTTCGTTTTGTTCCCAAGTTCTCCCTTCACACACAGACACAGCAACAGAAGTTAACCATTTGTGTGCATGCGTGAGAGTAGTCCAGTCGGATGTGGATTGCCTTCGCCATAACTCCCTTCCTACTATCTGACCTGTTCGGTATTCCCGCTCCGACTCTGTTCCGCCTTCGCGGTTCCCATTCACACACAGACGCCTATTTTCTGCGCCCTCTGATTATTCATTTTTTGACCTGATGAGAGAACAGTATGCTAGTTTGTACATTGCCATCACTCCATACATACACAGAGGTTCATTTATCCATCTCGTTCCTTTTCCAGACTATTCGAGCAAACCTACATTGGTCGATTGATTGTCGGCCAGCAACCAACCTTATTGCGTTCATCTCAGATCCCTATGATATATATATATATATATTCATTTTTCTTGGTTGCCTCACTTTTGTAGTCTCGAACATGCACCACCTCCAACAACACTCGTTTATTGCCGATTACGGTTAGCCTTTAAAACCTGTTTTGTGTTTGCCGTCGACCGCTTGCGATGGTCATCTCTCGCTTGTGGAACGTTGTTATTGTTGAACCATTTAGTGTACTCTGTTGGGTTTTTTGATAACTACGGTGCCTTCTAATTACCGTTTTTCGTTCCTCTTCTCCCGTCAACCGCGTAAGTTGGTTTAATCGACCGTATTGCTGTTCGATCTACGCATATGGCTTTGTTAGCACTTAATTATATTTTAGGATAGGTAGCGCCATCGGAGTGAACGCGGGTTGCCAACACGTAACTTGGATTGCTATGTTGCAAATGAACGTAGTCTACTTTTACCAGATTCCTTTCACGCTATTTTTCCACCAATCAACAGCGTCTGATAGGAATTTCATGCTTTGTCCATTAACGGGGTGTCGACCTCGTGGTGGACCTTGTTTTTGGATGTGAGGCCTGTAAAAGTACATTACGGTATTCCGAGTATGGCTGCGGTGCTCTGTGTTTGGTCCGTTTCGTGCCCCGGTAGCTGGAACATCGGTAGTTTGGACGTCTCCATTCTCTTAGGTCAGCTAAAATCCAGTGTGCTATGCTAGACAAGAGTCTGCAGTCTACACCGTTAACACAATTTACCCGAGACGAATTTGATGCTGACCTTGTTCGTCGTATGTGAGATCGCGCAAACATGCAGACAACCTCTAACCAATCCTGTTCGACGTGCTGTCTAGTCGGTCAGACAGACAAACAGACAGCGACAAATAATGACCCAGCATCTGGAAATCGGTCGATCGCGCAATACAATCGCAGGTATCGTTCCAGACAAACACGTATCCTGGTGGCTGTTTCAGTGTTTTTCTTCGCTTTTCACTGACCGTAAACGTTTTAAAGGGATTTTGTTTTGTGAAATTTAATAATCGACACTGGCTTCCTAAAATAGGTTTTGGTAATGGTCATGTTGGCTATCAAAATTACGGCCGCCAGTTCACATGGTGATTGTCTGAACTGCAGCGGAATAACTTCCGCCCACCCCCCCCCCACACACACACACGTCTATTTTCTTTGCATAACGGAAACCAGTAAGTGATGTTCTGGGGTTAAGGCAAACTGATTTCGAATAGTCTAGTGCAACTAGATTTGAGACGACCAAGTAATCGAAACGACAGTAAACTTGATTTTGTTGAAAGTCTGTGCACTCATGATCCTCTAATATAGCCACGTATCCCAAAATAGTTCTATCGACAACACCAGCCGTCGAAAGTTTACACCTTTTTGGGGAGAGAACGCGTGTAAAGACTTAGTTTTGAACAATTCTGCGACCGCGTGGACATTCTTGCAGTGTAAGGTCATGGTGGCTTGGTCTGTTCCGGTTACATCGCCAGTACTTTGACCTACGAGGGCTTATTTTGGGACCGACTGTCCGTTTGGACTGACGTGATATCGTTAGATACTTCTCCCTGGCCGACTGATAAAGTTCTGTATCGGGGCTTAAGTCGTCTGACAAAAATATTTTTCTTTATGTTCACTTCGCACCAAGCGCATTGTTCGTTCCTTGCCCAACCAGGCGCTGTATTCAGGATGCGATATCCAGTCAGGTGTGAGTATGACGTATGCGGCGGGTTCATGTGAAAAGGAAGAATGAGTGGGATTCAGCGTAAGTCACCAACATGATCGATAGTACGAAGTGCTTGCACGCACGTCTGCCCTTTTGCTATCAAGTCTGAGGCGGCTAATCGTCGCTGTCTCTGAGCTTCAGTTTTGTTGAGCACTGCATGTGTATCGCTAATGCGAACACCATCGGCGAACTCCTGTCCACTTCTGTCGAGGAACGCACAACCAAAGTTCATTTCATTATCTCTACTAAAAGGCAACAGCATCTATCATACCATTTCCGACTTGATCCGACCGAGGCAGGTGATGGAGGCACGACAACTGACGGCGCTACCACGACTCTTAACTACACATACATTCCAGGAGGTGAACTGACTGGTGCGCTATTATTGATGGAATATATGTCACTATGGTGTGTCGCCTACTCCAGCTTTCATATTAGAGGCGACCAACCAGGTTGACCCGGTTATGCCAGGTCCACTTCACATCATGTCGAAATGCGGTCATTTGTTAGACAGTCCTTCTATTTGGAGTTTCTATTCTATTCGGTGGCACTTTCCTGACTATTTTCTTTACACCTTGTCGTTGTGAAGGTTGGTCTTATTCGTTCACGTTGGGTTATTTGTCAGACCTGAGGAGAAACCGTTCTCAGACTCTGCGTCCATGATAACGTAATTATTTATTGTTTACTTAATGGGAAACGATGATGCTGCCTCGCTTGAATTTGGTTTGATCGATCGACTGGGTTGACGAAGAGGTCAAACAAGAGGAGTGAGTGAGGTTTGATTTGTCAGTTTTTATCAGCGCAATGTGGACGGGGTCTGAGTGTATTGACTTCCATTTGACAAACCTACTGGACTTTCGTCTGGTGAAGGCAACTGTGCTGACCACTGAGTAATTGACCTCATATTAGACACGATCGAATTATCACCTGAATGCTCGACCACTTTCGCTTGTGAGTAATGATCAGGTTGCCCGATCGTCTGGACAGGAGCGCAGTGGTAAACACGATTGCCTCATGAAAAGCATAGCCGGAGTTCTAGTCCCGACAGTGGCAAGGATATACGTTACTGACGAGGTATAATTAGAGCGAAACTTGAGTCTAGTGCTTTTGCCGTTCTAAAGGGACCGACTGGAAAGTCTATGGAAATGCGACCGCTGCGATCAATTGTGGGTGATGTTCAACTTGA
>LOND01000787.1:28508-41804 GCA_014220965.1 Paragonimus kellicotti | reverse complement strand
GTAGGTACTTGAGCGTATAGGTTGGAACACTGATGATCTCACCTCGTCTGATGGTGACGCGTTTACAGTCTAACTGCCAAACTCGGATAGCAATCGAATACTCAAAAGTTGTCATATTCCTACTGGATTAGTCAGTAAAGACACAACATTACTCTGTCAACACTTGCGTCATCTGTCGGCAAGAATATGTGGTTTTTCACTCGGTTCTAGGAACGACGAATTCAGTACAGATGAGCGAAAAATAATCAACGTGGTTATCCTTTGGAAACTGTTCACAGTTGGATAATGGTTCAGTAATCAGAAGTAACTTGTCGTTGGGTGCTTTTCACGTTGTGTTGTTCGGACAAGTGCCAAGGATATGGTAACATACCTAAGCCGCCGTAAGTTTGAGGAGGCAGATGGTTTACATACAGTTAGCCGGATACACAATCCAGCAACAGTCCGAAAGGAATGGGCTTTTAATATCGCAGTCACCGACTACACAAGTTCATTGATGATGGAACGTTAAATAGCTATTGTGAATCCCCGGTTTATTTCCATGTGCCTGCGGTATGGTTATGAGAGTTCGGTCCCTCTATACTGCTTATCAGTTTATCATAAAAAGTAAGGCAATATGGCTGAATCCGATGGCTCATCTTATACACATGAATGTTTTCAATACGCGAGTTCTTGGTGCCAGACCGATAAAATGGCATGCTACCTAGGTCAGCCTGTATTGTTGGATCTGTTGAAGTTCGTCTGGTACGTTTGTCGTCTTTTGTCTGGTATGATGCGGAACGATGAATCCGTTGAGGTATGTTTGGTTTGTAAAAAGCCGATCCTTAATTTGCCTTCAGTTGTCTTTGCTGTGTGCAGTAAACGATCATGACGTATTTTGTACCATAACTGCACATAAAATGTTTACTTTCTTACATTTTATAACTGTCATTGTCTGTTAAACTTCCTTCTTGGTTCTCATCTTCATCTGTACCCGATTGTTTTAATGAGGTCATTTCCCGTTGACTGGTGGCCGTTTGTGAACACGTGCTTAGCTGCTCCATTTTGTACTCCTTTGCTGGATAATTTGTGTACCCGGTTGATTCACATTCAAGGTGAGATAGTACCTTTGTTGTAATTTTATTAAACAGTACCGTATAAATTCCAATACTTTCGACCGCCTTTTCTGACGTTTTCTGGACTTGGAAGATAGTCCCGTCAACCCGACCGTCTGAATAAGCGTTATTGGAATTGTCGAATACGCGTTACTGAGTGAATTACCCTAAATCGCCAGGAGCGATTTAACACGAATCATGACATTGGATATTATGAAACTTTAAGCCATGGTGATTGTGCTTTGTAAGTTTGGCTTCTGAATAAGTTCATTAGTTCGCTATAACTTTGATTCTTGAATATAAAAGGTAGGGTGGACGTGCGCTGGTTGATCTCTGATGAATATGGTGTTGCCACTGTGTACTTGGCCTCCAAACGTTAAGTAACCCAGCAGCGATGTGAGGACAGTGTCCAGTTTGAGTGCAGCGTGACCGATTGCTTGTTAAACACCTGGTGATTTAGAGTAAGTATTTGCTGTACTAGTCTATCAGTCACCGAACAAACCACACAGGTTATCGGAATTAATCTGCTTGACTTGGTATTACGTCATCAAAACCAGTTTTGTTCAAATACCGCATCTTACATGGTCACCAATTCCCCGAATCGATGACCAGTTTGCACGGTCCAACCAATGGACTGGTGTGGCGTTATGAGCCACTGAAGCCATCGCAAAATGACTAACCAGATACATATTTTTCTGTAATAAATCCGATCGATATCTTGATCTAGCTGTACCAACTACTTATTTGACTGTTTCGACCAGAAGATGAACCATTTGTTCGCCTACCATTTCTTTATTTTCATCATTGTAATGGACGTATTTGAGACTGCATGATCAGAATATGAACTGAGAGTCAACACAAGTTCGATTCAGTTTTTTCTGGATGGATTTGCCAACAGTCTGCATGTTAGCCACAATCCACGAAACTCGGTAGAATATTACACAAATTCTATCTAACTGGACAGCAATCCATTTAGAGATTTGTCGCAGGATCGTCAGCTGGACGTCGCTTAATCCCCGGGAACGTTACTTCGACCATCTCGAAAAACACAGTTGGATGAGTGACTGCTTGAAGATGGCAACCAAACTGTTGGTACATAATTTATTTCTACACAGAAGTGGACCATGGATCCTGTATCGGAAGAATGGATCGAGCCCTGAGAATACCAAAGGACGTCAAACCACACACTGGAGGACCTTTCACAACTTACTGTCCCCTTTTTTCGGTAAAATCAGGACTACTTTTGGGCTCAGTCGATATTAGGATTACAGACACTGGAAGTCTAAGAAATAGATCCCAAAGTATGTACAGCTGAGTAAGCTTTGAGATACAGGAGAGTTTTCTGTAAAAAAATCACTCACTTTATCATCTAGATATCTTTGTGGGAGGACAAACAGCATTTGAAAAATCGGACAGAAAATTGTTGACCCTCTTCATGCTCGAATATAAAAAGAACCAGAACTATAACGATCTGGGTTGAGCCAGTAAGACAATGTAATGATGTAATGGGTACGACAATGGAGACACTGGTGGCGTTTTATTGAGATAACACTTGAAGACGCTGAGTACGGTGAAGGAAAGTCAATTCACCCTTTCACTAACATGAAGCAGCGTACATTTTGTTATCATTCGCAAGTGATACGTTTGTTGTAACGGCTACTAGAAAGCATACTAGTTTTGCCAACAGAACCTTTTAAGCGACCAAAATATTCATCGGTTTCAATCTTGCCTTAACACTTTGTCTACTGTTGAAAGTTAATGTACTTGTTTCAACTGCTTCTTTCTGTGTATACTCACTTAATTGCGCCTGTGGCATTAGCTGTGCGGTTTGCAGGATCTGACTCACTTGAAAGTGTTTGTGATAATCACCCAACCTGGAGAGTTATCACTGCGGTTGTGTTACAGCTCTATGTTACCAGATCAATGACATTCAACAGAAAGCTGTGAGATGCCGAATTCCATCTACAGCTGAGACGATCGAAATTTGATCGGTAATCCAGCCTTGTAAAAGCAGAAACGCTTTGTTCAAATCTTGTGAATGACATGGCTCACCACCTACCTCATGACCAACAACACTCCCAAGTGACCTCATAATTATGAAGTTACTGTATGTTCATTTTCGTGTTCAAACGTTACCCCCAGCCCGGTGAAAAAGTTGCTTTTTTGTGCGATGTTATTTCCTGTCGAAATTTAACTTTTTGCATCCCAGTTGAATACCTCAAAGAACTTATAATTTTTTACACAGAGGAAATCCGTTCTGATTTTAGAGGATCATCTTATAAGCGAATTCATGGTGTAGCGATGAGTAGTTTATTTGGTCTAACACTTGCGAATGTATTCTGAGGAACGACTGAACGGTAGCTGTCTGGTGCTATAGATAGTGTCAGGCTCTATAAGCGATATGTAGACGATATTCTTGATTTTCACCACTAATATTCATTTTGTTTCACTTTTAAACCTTTTAATTCTGTTCATCCTAATATTTCCGTTTCTCATGAAGAAGAAACAAACGACAGTATTCGTTCTAGACACTTTACTAGTTAACCAATCGGACGGCTGAGCACAACACAGAGTGCGTCCAAAGGCTACTTGAAACAGTCAGTATTCATAGATTTTTATCTTTTGCCTCATTTATTTAAAAGCGAGGTCTGATAAGGAATATGCTTCACAGGGCTTGACAGACTGACGTCAATGTTTGGTTGCAGGGAGAGGAGGCGCGATAAAAGATATTGCTAGCAAACGAATATCCCCAGAAGTCTGTCGATATTCACAGACAGAAAAGACCGATCAAGGGAGATGTGAGTACCACTCCTAGGAAGCAGGTCTTTCTCAACCTACCTTTAAAAGGCGACTCCGTCACAATTGAGCTGAGTCGAAAATTATAATCTGTTCTGAATCATACATACCGTGCGGTTGAATTGCTGTTGTTACTCACAACTATGAGTGTTGCTCAGCCTGTTCATAATCGTGACCTACCGAGTTGTTCTGTGTGTTCACTTGCAGTTGCGGTGACGTTTGTATCTGTAGAACAAATGGCTACCCACGACAAAGAAAGGTTGAACATATCCCTGGGTGGTTGGTACGCACGATGATACAACAGGCAAGTACAACAGAACGAATGAACCGAAATCCGACCTAACCTGTTGCAAAGCACATCATGGAAACAGCTACGTTGTTGACCCCGTCAGCTTGTTTCACGCATTACTGCACAACCGGAATCCTAAATTGCCTGCATTCTCCGAGACAGTGCTAATCAATGCTTGCCGTCCGGTCCCGTGTGTGCATAAGTTGTTGACTCGTGCAGTTTTTCTGCCCCGGAATTGATGGCACTCCTTGTTCCAGGCAAAACCCAATCGTTGATCGTCTCTACTGTTGTCACTATCTGTATATCCTATAGATTCTAATGTTTCACGTTCGTGAGTGACGAGGGTAAACGACATGTCACCATCTCGCCGTACATGTCTTCTGTAGTAATTTGTGAATTACATCAATGGAACTAAGTTACTTATTTTGTTCGACAATAAATAATCTGCAACAAGCTTGTCTGTCGCATGCCACACTTGCTGACTACTCAAATTTTCACCAATTCAACACAAAAATGTTTAGTGCCGCCCTCTTGAATTCCTCGTATGGATGCGAGCATCGCTATCTTTTGTCATTGCATCGGCTTTATACTCTTCAAGTTTTACAATTAAGAGTAATTTTGATTGCTTTGCAACCACAGTCATCTCTTAGCATTCCAAATAGCTAATGCTTTTATATCGACTAATAATATCGCTGCATTACCTCTTCAAATTTGTACTTTCTACTCATTAACACCTTATCTTGGAGCATTCTCATGCTTCACTCTCGAAATGTAAGGAATGTTTTTAAAATCATGTACATTTACTAAGCGGCTGTTAACTGTGAGGTCTAAGCACCTAGTCAGATGCTCTTATGATTAAAACTTCAAGGATATTCTGTCAGATACAAAAAGTACCGCTTGTGATGATATGCGTACAAGCATTCTCCGGTTTCAGCCATTGTAGCAAATTGAACTGTACACGAATGTCACAAGTTATATATATTTCCGCTTCATCTGATACAGATTGATTTTGAGTTCAAACGTGCATTTGCAAATGGCTTTTTTATCATGCTATTCCAAAGACTGATGTGGACTCTATTTCCTGTTTGAAGTTTTATGGTAGTTTATTGCAAGCTTCATCATATCTGTACCGGTTAAGTACATCTTTCCGGATATAAAATTCTGTCAGTTCAGGAGAAACGTATCAGAAGGAAGGCTAGCGACAACTTTTGTGTAACTCTATTATCCAGATGTACCACGCTGAGATAAGATAGCTGAAGAGTAGATGGTCTATCTATGTCAGTGGTGATTCTAAAAGGGCTAGGTGTAACTACAGCAGTAAGCCAGTATTAAAGAGGCAGGGATTACGAAATTTGATAGTTGTGACTCAGCAATCTTTTCATTAAGCTTACTGGCATTCTTGTAGATCTGACAGTAAAGAACAATGACAACACTTCCCATATCAACCAGTTCGTTAAAAACTCAGCAGTTGACATAGTACGAACAGTAATACCAATGATAATTAATAGCATTAAACCACCTGCGTTATACAGTCATGACCTGTGAGGAAATTCCAGGCCCTAATTTGTGTAATAAAGTAGGCGAAGAAAGTGAGGTTAAACAAGTGGTCAATTAGCAGAACTAAACAGTTACTCAGTCACATAATTATGTCACGCGGTTGTGAATTGGAAGACAATTAGGTGACAAAATTGACCTCCGGAGGCGTCGAGTCGGTAACGGGAGGCCATGGTAACCGTAGGGCCTGTACAAATTTCTTCTGAGCGCACAACTGTGGATTGCGCAACCGAATTCCGATCGCTTCCGCGGTGGCCAGAATACGAAATTTGACTCCTCTGGATTGACGACTGGGCAAGCGGTAAATGGGCTGGAAAGCTACTTCCGGTGAGACTTGGTGCCCTGAATCAACAAGGTGCGCCAGAATTGCACTCGAAATGGACTTCACCTCGCCCTTAGTCAGCCATGTCGGATAGTGCTCTGAGAAGGCGCCTGGTTGTGCGACCGACGTAACCTGCTCCACAGGAGCATGTGAAAGAATAAACACAAAATGAGGTCACACATTTAGGCAACGTATCTTTGAGTTGTACGTGGACTACCGAGTCGGATCTGAACGAGATTCGCAGTTGTGCCGCACTGTAGGTCTTTTCAATTGCGTTACTTATTCTACGAGTCACCAGTTCAGCCAACGCCTCGCCTTTGTAGTCTAGCGTCATGTAAACCAACTTCTTTTCCGCAGATGGGAGCTTAACTTTCGGTTCTGTCAGTTCCATATGTCTATCCACGAAGTTTACAGGATAGGCGTTCTCTGCGAATATCCGCCGTAAAAACACCATTTCTGCATCAATCATGTCATCAGTGCATATCCTCATAGCTCTGTATGTTAAACTACGAACGAGGTTTCTCTTCTGTCTGAGGGGTACGTAACTGGAAAAGTGAGTATACTGGCCGTGAATACCCCTGTGAACTGAACCGTCTGCACGACGATTCAATGCCACATCCAGGAAGGATATTCGTCCATCTTTCTCGGCCTCAAGTGTAAAGTTGAGATTAGGGTGTGCTGTGTTCGCCTCAGCAAGCAAGGCTATCCAGATCCACAGTTTCGTCAACTACACAGATGATGTCGTCCACGTACCTCTTGTAGAAAGTGCTTTGTCAATAAACCCACGAAGCGTAGTCCTTTCTAACATTGCCATGAAGATATCTGCCAACAGTGGGCCTAACGGTGACCCCATCGCAACGCCGTCCTTCTGACGGTACCTTTTCCCATCAATCTGAAATTGTACATTCTGCGTGCAAGTTAATATCAGCTGCTTGAGCGTGTCTTCGGGTAAGCCCACATTTAAACCTTCGGTTTAACGACTCAGCCACTGAGCAGAATCAGTCAGCAGAATAGTTACGCTTCTCGATCAAAGTATTCGTCGCAATAGTGTTGACGGAGAGCTACTAAGCAAGGGACAGTGGACTGAGACCAATGCCATCTTACGGGATAAAATTTCACTCATTACTAATTCCAACCTGGAGGGTCGGACTACTGTGATTTATCAGATTCTCATCTGCTATTGTGCCTGATAGGAGTGACTACTGTTGCAACCAGAATACCGTCACGTTTAGCCCAATAGGTCATCAAATTGTACAAGCTGTCAGTTTGCAACCAAATCCGGTCTATATGTGATGGTATGGGTACAATGTAGCGTTGAAAAGGTGCCTGAAAGACATCGGTCCCTAAAGTGTTCAATAGTCTTAATAATGAAAGTAAACTGTGCATGGCATTAAAAACAAAAACAAAAAAACGGCGGGTTAGTACTTTTCGGTGGAGGTATTCAAAAGTGCGTTCATTATTTTGTAAACCTTCTGGTTTTTCATTATAATGCATCGTCTAAACCACGTTCATATCATTCTACGGACGATCCAAGTAAAGAGAATGAAACTGTAATAGGTTGTTTGCAAAACGTTGGTGAATTAGTTGGAACAAATTTGATCAAACATTCATTCAGTCTGTTGAAATGCCTGAACCTGCAAAAAGTGCAGATAATGTATCTGTTTGTAGGCTGTAGCTTTTATGGCATATTTGGGATGAGAATGTGAAAACGAAACACCCTGTTCGTTCTAAAAGCTGAGCATTTGTCCGGTGGTTGAGTATCCTCGCTTGTAACTCGGAGGTTGCCGTTCAAATCTCATTAAAACTATTTTTCTATATGCTCGGTTGGAACAATTTGGAACAAAATCGATCTAGTGACGTCTATTTGAGGACGATCATCAGCACCTAGCTACAGTCGCGTGAAATAATTGGACGAATTCTGGCCCCTTCTGTCAACTTAAGGAGCCATACTTTCACAGAAGTGTGTAAAGCACGAAGCGTAATGTTGACAAGTTTGTAATGAGAGTAAAAGTGAACTAAAAGCAACTGTAAAAAGTAAAAACGGACTCATGAGGATTTCAACGATAATTTCTGCTACCTGTGCTAAAGCTGGTCGACAAAACTTTGCAGCCTAGCTAGTTTACTCTCTGGATCGATTATTAATGTTCATTATGAGGTTGGTGGTGGGTGTATATTCCACACTGTGGAATGGATGAGGTAGACGCACTAGTTACTCTTTACCCAAGGTCACTGACTACAGGCTTGTCACATGAGATGTAGACCTCAGAGCAAATGAGCTGAGGGATATTGGCCACTACTACGTGAGAAGTGGCGGGGAGAGATTGTCAGTTTTGTGATAAGGTACAAGAGGGTTACCAGTTAATCCTTGGTAAATCCCACTTGATGCGTTGAAAAACGATCACGAGAGAAAGACCTTACCTAGATAGGATGGAGAAGGACGTGGTTGTTCTGCTTCGAATACAGTATTGAGTGGTTCTCAACAAAAACGGACGCTGAAACCACAAATGTCTATGGGACGTCTATAGAAACCACTCAGTGGTGTACAACATACAAATAACCGAAAGCTGGAGCATATAATACGTTAATTAAAACGAACAGAGTACAACGTTAAGTGGTGCGCTCGTGGAAACAGTGTGGTATCCTCAGTTAGGAAAGTTTATTGGAACGATCCACGAAGAGGAGGATAAATATTACACATCCCCAAAACGTAAACAGTGGCTCCCTAATGTCTTAGGGAAGACCAACAGCTGAAGAAACAAAAGAGTTAGTAATTGTACCCTTCTTCTGATAAACGTTGAGCGACGCACGTGTAACCAACAACACCGAATATCAGAACCAAACCAAGTCGCTGAAGACGTGTTACCAATAATACAAACAGCACGATCGAGCACAAGAAACGTACCTCAGTTTTTTGCGTTCGCAAGACAAAGTAGAACGATTGTCCGCAATAGGTCCTCGTCAAGGTATATGTAAAAGACAACTGCAAACAGACGACCGACAGGCGAAGGCGAACCGACAAAATGCGACCATGAGTCTGCATGTAGTGACTCAGCGATATCCCCCCCCTTCTCCACATACATACCGCATTCTCCCTCATCATCATCATCCATCATCATCATCATCATCATATCATTCGATCATCGATATCATCATCATGACATCATCAGATCATATCATATCACAATCATCCAACATCACACACTCTATACCTTCACCTCCATCATCATCACAATCATCATCATCATAATCATCATCATCATCATCATCATCATCATCATCATCATCATCATCATCATCATCATCATCATCATCATCATCATCATCATCATCATTACCATCATCATCATCATTATCATATCATCATCATCATCATCATCATCATCATCATCATCATCATCATCATCAATCAATCATCATCATCATCATCATCATCATCATCAATCATCATCATCATCATCATGTCTATTATATTATCATCTCATCATCATCATCATCATCATCATCATCATCATCATCATCATCATCATCATCATCATCATCATCATCATCATCATCATCATCATCATCATCATCATCATCATATCATCATCATCATCATTCATTCATCATTCAGCATCGATCGGAGAGCGTCTCTAAACCAGCGTTGAGTGAATCACGGGACCCTATCCAGCGGGCGACACCACCCCACTTTACTTCAGTGAGCATCAGGGCAGATGGTCTTGGCTGATGTTATCAGGACGTAACTTCAGCGATAAGAAGGCGTCATATTCACAGTGGGGGATGCGCAGTTCGATTGGACGAGACAGCGATAAAGTCAGTGAGCATTGTGGTGTGAATTATCAATGACTTGGGAGAGGCGAGAAGCTGGAGGATCTGAGCATTTTTGATGCAGGCTGTAAGAATAACAGCGATAACGGGCTAGTCCCACAAGGTCACGGGAATGAGCGAGACAGGGTCAACTGAAGTCCGTAAACTTCTTACAGTAATGATGGATGGAGTACAGATGTCAGCTATTCAAAACGTCATGCCTGAGATATCTTTTGTTTCGTTTGAACAATGAAGGCGTCATCCTTCAGGTAGCTAATGCTTCGCCTTGAGTAAGGGTTTTTATACAAAAAATGTTAAATATCTGGAATGACTAACAATAAACGCCGACACTGACCCTGTGGAGAATCTATAGGATATCATCACAAGCAAGTTACACCAAAACGAGCAAAATTTTTATTACGGAAAAATCTGAAAGGTGCACTTTTGCAAGAATGACGGGATAATGATGATAGAATCTAGGAATTTCTGATGGACAACAGTATACAAGAGATGTGGTGCACAAATCCCGTTACATATTCTGAATATGAACTCAGAAAGCTGCTTTCCAATTAATTTATCATTCCTGTTTTTTAATGATAGCCTATAATTTCATGATAAAATCAATCGCACCAAATTTTGTTTATTGTGATTTTCCATAGCTTTACGGACAACTTATTCCGTAAGTCGGAAAACGGGTAATCTCAAAACCACTTCTTTCAGTCATAATAGACGGTAGTATTCTGTAATTAAAAAAAATCATTGGCACCAACGTTAATTTGTTTTAGTTTGGTGTGTTAGAACATATGCCACCGGTTAAGGGGCCTACACTTCCCGAGACTACTCACACGTGTTGACTTAACAAGTAAGCTAAGCCCTACTTACTCGCAAACGACGCTGAGTTCAAGGTTGTACGCAATATAGCTGGAATAAAACCATAATAAGTACTTTGTCAACGTTGCTTTGATCAACTAAAGGTCACGCCTGTGACCTGTCAGGATCGACTGATAATTCTCATTTCTGACCGACTGACTGAGTGCTTGATTGATGCATGAGGAGGTTGCAAGGCTAAGATATTGAGTTAGTAAGGGCCTGGACACTTTCGCTTGACGATTGGGAACGAAGACCAAGTCAGGTGTGGGTTGTTCGGGGTGTGACAAGCGATAGTGCTGTCTTAACAAAGGAAGGTTTTATTGAAACTGGTGAAATTGTTCGCTATTCACAGACCTAAAAATGAAAATTTTTAATTTGCGTCGATTCTACCAGTAAAATAAATGGGAGTAAGGCTTTTGCCCCAGACGCCCACATGAAAACCAGTAAATTTGCGGGCAACTGTTTAGATCTTGATGGGTCTTATTAGCACCACACACACCGGAGAATCGAACCAATCACATGTAAACAAGTGTTAGAATGATACTCCAGTACAGTGGATACGTGTCCGGACTGTCATTCTGGTGCACAGTCACCGGTAGTGAATCCTATTCTCTGGTGTATGTGGTGCTTAGGATAGCTATCAAGGTCAAAACTCTCATTCACCAACTCGCTAGTAGTCAGTGATGCCAGCTGTTTATAAAACCCTTCCCGGGGAATTCCGGACTGCTCTGGATACAAGCCAGTTTACCGGTCAACCGAAATGAAAGAACTTTCTTCAGTCTATAGGAAAGTGTGCATTAACCGCGGAAATAAATAGATGAATCGAAAACTTCCAAGACAACAAGCAAGATCACTGAGGTTATTCTCTACTGGTAGTGATAAATAGGACAAGTATATATTGAAAACGATCCCCACGAACAAAGCATCCACTTACAGTCATAGGCTCAGTTTGAGATGGTTTGTTTTACTGGATAGGACAAAAGTGTGTCTCTGTGCTACTCAGATAGAGTATTTGCACTGAGTTAACCACTTATGTTCTGCGTAGATTGTCAATGCATTTTTCACTGGAGACTCTAATGTAATGTGTGTGAGCAGCCCCATTGCGAGGTTGCTGTTCTCAGGCCAAGCAACTGGAAGGGAAATAGCTGAGTTCAGGTCATGCCCATCGTAACTGTAAGTGATTTCGGCTTCGGTCCTGCAAAGTGTACATTGTCACTTTGGGTTTCACCAAGCTTGGCGAGCGTTTACACGAGGTTTATGACAACATTTTGCTGCACATTTACAAGCGCACATCCGAGTTAATGGTTTGCTATAGCCAGACCCAACAACCCATTAATAAGTCTGTTAACGCAACTGTACACAGGACCAGCAACGCCCTGTGAATGCACGTACAGTCATAGTTCACTACCATGGTAACAGTAGACTGAAAATCCACTCATGCGACCCACAAATAATTGGGCGTGCGATTTCTACCGCAGGGCTCTCAGCGAGGTGTCAGTCCACTGTTTTAGTGAACAAAAATGTTGCACAATCGGTGTTCAACATCCAGAAGGCATCATGCAATCAGTAGAACCTGTTGTCAGCTCCGTGCCGATTGCGCAAATGGAGTGATTTTGTGTCCTATGTAGCGTGCGTCTCTTCTTCACTCAAGTTGGTCGAAAAACTAATGATGTACGATAAACCAAACGAATCATAAGACACTTCAGTATCGGAATGGGTAGTGCGACAGCAGAATTGTCTCTCCGGTTTACTATTACAGGTTTTCGAGCCATCAGATCTGAAATGATATTATAATCAACAGCTCTATAATTGTTGTGACCCGTTCAGTCGCACACAAAGCAGGCAAGCAGTGACTGCCAACAATAGTACATTCAAATCACCTAGAGCTCGGAAAATTAATGAGCCTAAAAACATTTTAATGGAAATGTAGTAACTGAACTCGCGGGACTAACAGCAAATGATGGACTAATTCAGCTCAATGCCAACTTCGACGCAGGAAAAATAGAAAACCGATGACCGTGGATACAGTTACCATTTCATTGTTTCGGGTTACAAACACTTTCATAGGTGATAGTACGTTAGGCAACTGTTTAGGGAATATGAGACAGACAGGTGTCAATCACTCCGCGTTATTCCTGTGCTTGAGTCACGGAAGATCCGCCTGTTTGACACTTGTCGGACCAATGGCAGCATGATAAGGAGGACAGGAATGGCTGTATTAAAGACAATATAGCCGACGGGTAAATGACCGTGACATGATGTCGTGTGCGATTTGCTAGCCCGCAACTTGCAATCACCGCAGGTAACTGCAGTGCCAAGATTTGACTGCCTTTGAGAAACCCTTGTCTGAATCTTCTAAGCCGCAATATACATGAAACACTCACTATCCTTGAAGGTGAATTTCAGCTTCGATTCCCCACTGTATCATGAACACAGTGACCAGTTGGTTTATGTTCGAGACGTGGGAAATGAGTTTATTTGAACCCTGATTTTCCATTTCACAACACCTGAATACTTCTGTGCTGATTAGCAACCTCCAGAACTTCATGAAAGCATGCGTTTCCGTC
>LOND01000787.1:8455-22246 GCA_014220965.1 Paragonimus kellicotti | reverse complement strand
GCAATAAAAACTATGTGTATGATATATATTTGCCAGAACTGTAGGTATAATTTACCATATGAATATCACAAACACAATGAACTCCCTGTTTCGATATCCATGCTGTTTCATAAATAATGCTGAGTTGTATATCTTGGCTGTTCTAATCTCCCCATAAATATTATGCTTATCTTTAAACTGATTCAATTACCTGTTTGACACCCTAATGTCTTTATCCCCCGGAGCTATATAGCTTGTTCTGTTGTAATGTGAATTCGGAGTTAAGAGTGTTGTGGTATGGCAAATGATGTTGCCAGTGGTAGGCGTCACCTCAACAGCATACTGACGTTTCACAAGGTTGTGTAATTTCCTCCTCACTATCGATAATTTTATCGCTATCATGAATTGAATAATGAATCGAATTTCGTTTGATGTCATCAGCTGCTGAAAACTAACAGTGAATCACTACGTCAGCGACATATTTTCGGAGGCCATTTTGGAAGAATATATCAATTTACAGATTTTGTGATCAAGTATCTTGTCAAGCGACTCAAAAAGCTAGGTTACGTAACTAAACCTCATGAATCAAATCAAGATGGCATTAATGATTGTCATCAGTTACTCCACTGATGTACCATATACCACTCATGGCGAACCCATATAAATGTGTTGTATTTAGCCTGATGATGAAACACCGAAAACGAGCTTGTTTGCTACGCGTTTCTTCTCATGACTAAACCTCGGCATATTCACAGTACTGTATCCACTTGAGCTTCTGTCAGCTTAATCCCACTCATAGCTTGAACAGACGGGAATCTTGACGTCGGCTGTACCACCGTACGCAAACAGTTTTACGTCAAACCAAGAATGATGAACCTTTGCTAGGTATATTCATGGTATGATGCGTTAATCTTTACCTAGTACTACAACATTGTAGTTAACTGACCGGTCGGTTCACACTGAACATGCGCCGGCTTAACATCATCTCAAGTTTCCTAGTCACTCACCTAACGCGGAATTTATTTTGCTGAGTCCGTCTGTTTTGTTCTCTCTACAAAATTCGTATCTAGCAAAGCTAATAAGTAAGCGAGTATGTTTGTGGGTTCTATGCAGTGAGAGTGGGGCTAGTATCAAGATGGCAATGTTACCAAGGTTTAACTTAAAGAATCTTAGTTAATCGGTTTATCAAAAAACGGCGTAAATATAGAGATGGAACCATTAGAAAGTGGGAACGATACCGAGGTTTGATTGTAGTATTGATGACAATGAGTATAAATCTAGCCTGCAAAAACAAGACGGTTTTGCCTCTTTAGTTAACGACCATAACGTAGGAAACTATATGGAATTTTGTGGTCACAGATCTGTCGGCATGCGGGAGGAAGTGCTTGCTACGGTACGTTTTACTGTTGTGAACAACAGCAACTCTAAGCATCACCAGTGACAAAGGTCTCTTTAAAGATCTGAGTTATTTTGGTTAATACTGTATTGTTCTGAATCAGTCTGTACGAGATATCCATGTAATTGTGCTTAATCAGCCCCCAGTGCTACGTAGCGTGATTTAAACCTTAAAGAACGTGCTTTTAACAAAATTAGGAAAAGTCCAATAAGACCTGGAACCGGCTTTTTCGGCCTAATACTTTCCCAATTTATCTTTCCGCTTGTTATGAGACCCACGTCTCTTTTAGCGGAGATGTTTTTATTTACCAATACCGATGTTAATTTCCGGGTTCGACATTCAGATATACTCTCCTTTCTGTCCCCGCAGAGTGGTCTTACTGAACAGGCCGACTGGTCTAACCAACGCATGTTACCACTCAACAAGCCCAAGTGTATTATTCGCCATTCTTAACCAGAACAAACTACCGGCGGGTTTTTCGTGATTGTGCTCAACTGCAAGCTGAACACGAACCCCCTTAGATCCCAGTCAACAAAATATTTATACGTTTTTGTATTGTTCGGAATTAGAGACTTCGATTGACCCTAGGATTGGTAATTGGGTTCAAACTGTCCGCGTACGTCACAAGAACATCTCGGATTGGTTACAGAAAGCAGTTCCTATTCATTGATCAAGAAAATGGATCTGTAGATATACATGGCCAGACAGATATACATATAGATATAGGTATACATCAGCATTAACGAAACTACAGTCTGTCGTTGGCTAATATCAACAGCACATGCAACATCATAAGCCGTAATCTGATTGGTCCAACACGAAGCAAAGGGCTTGACGAATAACGAAAGAGATAATAGTGAAACTGTTTGTGTAGTCCTGATGTCTTATCTTAAAGAAACGTTAGATTGGTCTTATGCTACATCATCTGTTGTTTCGAGCTTTGCATGAGCGATGAAATGAATAGATTTTCGTCACAATTAACTAATGCCACTAGGTACAATGGTCTTTGCATGCAGCACTGGTGTATTGAAGTAAGAAAGTTCATTTTTTGTTTTTTAGGTCTGAAATCCTATTCATTTTGATCTGCTCTCTAATAAATGTTTCTGGTCTTTCTGAGTACAAATTTTAAACTTTTCTATATCCTCGAAGCGTGAGGTCTAGCGGTATTGGTACCTATCATTTCCGCTTCATTGAATTTGTTGGTTTTCAACGTTTTGAAGTTTCTAATTCATCGAATTTCTACACTTTGTCTAGTTCTACTCATACTCTTCGTTTTAATCCTTTTAAACCTACATCCTTCTCCAACTGAATTCAGTAAAAATTCCTTATAGGCCTTCACCGGCTATAGATTTGGTTGTGTTAACACTCATTATTTACCTTCTGCGATGCTTAAAGCAATTTTTGCAAGTAAACATAAGCCAGTTATTAGAATTCATTTTTTTGTTGATCAAATTGTTTGCTGTTTTGGCTCATAAGGTCTGGTGACCGGCTCCCCTCTGCTCATCGTACTGTTTACATGACATACAGTATGTGAAAACGATAGCTGGTTTTACACTCGCAATATTTACAGTCATAACATCGCCATTTTTAATCGCTTTTAAGATCGTGACCATCGGTTTCCCTCAATGGTCCTTTTTATTGGCTCGTAGTAATTATTTTCACCCTATGATCCTGGGCCTTAGCCGTTTTTTCTCATTCCTATCACTGTTTCTGAATAGTTCATATTAACAAACTAGTAAGCGAAATTCCAATTCAACCCAATCAATCACTCAATCGGTATGGGAATAGACAAGAGTTAAAGATCGCCCGAGATTGATGCCATCCTGTAGTAAAAGCCGAATTGAAGCAGAAGGACCTTCGAGGTATCCCTCTGTACACAAGGAGGTTTGGTTACATACGAGTAAGACGAATCTAATCAAATTACGTGATACCAATGCAGACTGTTAGAATGTACGTTCTTTCGGTTGAAAGCTTGCTGTGTATTTGCATCTGGAATCAAGGTTTCTTTACATAAACCCATTTTTCTTCGGGTTATACTTTGTAAGTTGACGGGAGGCGGGTGAAAAATATGATTTTCGTCTCTCGGATTTTACCCAGTATATTGATCGTGGATCAAAGCTTGTAATGCACTGGTGTCTCAACAACGGCTGCACACATTCACAAAGTTGTGATCATAGTTGAGCATGAGAAAATCACAATATGAATGACACGGACCACGAGAAATTTAGTTGAAATACTCACCTAGGAAAGAGAACTTACGCAACCCTTCGGATCCACTGTATCAACCGATCGTGAAGTTAAATTTTAATGGGATTTGCTAATCTGAGACCAGTCTGTCTGAGGCGGACGAGAGGATGATGCTAATTTCGACGCAAAATTCGACCGGAAGCAAATAGAGTGGATGTTGCCAATAACGTGAGTTTTAATGATTGTCTGCTAGGTGAAGGCTGCCATTCACGGAAAGGTTGACAAAGCCGTTTCAAGGTCGGAACTATTCAGATGAGGTACATACGTTAGCAAAGTGTGATCACTGATCATAGTCTGATAGTTTATCGAAACCGAGTCCATATATTGATGAATCTAACCTTTAAAAATACTGATGGAAATCTTATGGAATGATTACAAGAAGAAGTAACTCAAAAGGAGCAATCGACTATCACAATTAGAGGCCAATTTTTATGAGGGTCAGACGATCACTTGTCGATCGTCGCTCACATAATTTTATTAGACCTACTACGACGTGATTGACTTAGACGCTGTAAAAGCGGAACGAAACGAAATAGCATCGACAGCAGAAGGAACCAGGTTAAAATGAACAAAATCTTTACAACCAAAGCGCCAATAATTTAGATTTTTTTCATTAGTTTTGAAGGAGTATTCAACCTACAGTGATTATCATCCATGCACCATAGGGACGGAACTTGTGAAGCCCTATCGAACTAAGCATCAAAGTTAGAGTTGTGTCACTTCAAAACGAGTCATATGCTGACCACCATACTTGTGCATTTGGCCTAATCCGGTTCCTACAAAAAGTATTTGACGCGGCAAGCGATATGTCAGCATTTTTTTAGACGTGCCCGAGTCGCCGAAATCCGCACAGTGAGGTTCACTGGCTTGTATACTACCAGGCTTGCCTAGAAAAAAAACTTCGGTAAATCTCGTTGTCGCATATGCTGTATTTTCACCACATGTGCTCAATGTTACAAAGACACCGGTGGTGGAAAACAGACGGACAAAGTTTAACAGTCTTATAGTGATGCGAGTATTTAGGTGTTGTGAACTCTGCCCTGTCATGAAATGGGGATGCTACATGGAAACCACATGTATCGTCAGTTCATGTATGCTACTCTATTGTCTAACTGGATGTACGATGTTTTTATGAGACTGAAAATAGCCATAAGACTACTTCTCTGTTATTCAGGTCAGCAAAAACACGGTAGTGTTTGGTAGAACTTTACCTATAATTTCGTGTTTTTCGGTTATCACAAATAACCTCTGCCGCCGAAAATTTTATATCAAACGTTCAAGCGAAAGATATCAGTAAGTAACCGCTTCGATCTTGTGATGATTCTGTGCATTTACGATTGATTGCTTACGAGCTTGTCACTAAGTTCTCAAGAAGTTCACAACCTACACATCTTAGGTTATCGATTGACTTCGAATGAACACAAAATATATGATGTTACCATTCATCACAAACCAACAAACTCCAAACGATATCTACTTTTTGTTTCAGTAAACTCACAATGTATCAAACAAAAAATCGTTTCTTCACTCGCAGACAGTGCAAAGTGCCAGTTATGAACAAGAATTTATTCGTTTGTTCGCAGTGCCAAGAGATAAGTTTGCAAACTTGTTCATTGTGTGGTACGAACAAACAGGGATGCTTGATCCGATTTGGATGGAATACCTATCGAACGGGTACGTCTTAGGCGAGAAAATTTTTTCTAACGAACTACAAAATCGGTAAATTCTTCTGCCTTGACTACAATTTACGACATCATCTGATGGAGAGCAGAAATCTCAATAAAATCAGATGAACACACCAACTGTAGTTAAAAAATAAATTCCACATAATACCTGGCTGGACACATTGGCCAGACATCCAGGCAAGTGAAGTTAGGAGCGTCGAACACTGAAGAAACGTAGACTCACTGCCTAGGGGCGTATTAGACTTAAGTAAACTGGAACTTGTTTCAACCGGTCACGATCACAAAATCGATCACGAAAACTTCTGGATCCTGCTATTGGGGTTCGAGTCTTACAATGAATGACTGAACTCACAAACCCTCGTAATCAACACATTCTGGTTGTGTCATCTGCATTGCTGGTGCCAATCCTCATTCGTTTGGATAGGTTTGACCACAACCCCTGAATGCATTTCACCGCTTGATACCAAATGAAGCTGGTGAAAGCGGACGGGTTGTCCTAGTCAGTTCTACGTGTGACCTTATAAACACACGCAAATGCACATACAGAAATGTCAGAACTCGATGATTAGCTGATAAACTGACAATCACAGGTGGACAGAACAGACACAAGATCGAATTAATTCTCCTCCTGGTATGTCTTACTCGTGTAAACATTTGGTTTATAATTTGCCTTTGAGACAGGCTAGCTGTGGTAAACGGTAGGTTGGAATTAAAAAACATACAAGCTTTTCCTAAAACCGTAATGTTATCGACCTTCGAAACGGTCTAATCATTACTACGTGGAGCACAATTTATTCAACTATATTACTGGTGAGTAGTCGAGGATTTGGTTAATTTCAAGTTGAACATCACCCACAATTGATCGCAGCTGTCGCATTCCCATAGACTTTCCAGTCGGCCCCTTTCGAAAAGAAGCACTAGACTCGAGTTTCGCTCTCATTAGAGCTCGTCAGTAGTGCATATCCTTGCCACTGCCGGGACTAGAACTCCGGCCTTGCTTTTCATGAGGCAACCGTGTTTACCACTGCGCCATTGACCTCACATTAGGCACGACCGAATTATCATATGTGAACGCTCAACCACTTTCGCTTGTGAGTAATGATCAGGTTGCCCGATCGTCTCGAGAGGAGACACAGTTACTGCCTGTTAACTCCAATCGATAACCCCGCGATTAGGACTTCCTAGGCAGGTCGAAATCTCCGATCTCATTAAACCTGCTAGGCGATATTTTAGTCCCGGCAGTGGCAAGGATATGCACTACTGACGAGCTCTAATGAGAGCGAAACTCGAGTCTAGTGCTTCTTTTCGAAAGGGGCCGACTGGATAGTCTATGGGAATGCGACAGCTGCGATCAATTGTGGGTGATGTTCAACTTGAAATTATTCAACTATATCAGAATAAATTTTGGCTCGTGCAAGAGATGCTTTGATTTCGAGTGTGTTTTAAAAATGCTCAATCAAAGATTATCGGTATGTCAGTTGCTTATTGATATTACAATTTGGCGTATATATTCTGTTACGTATAGTCCTTAGTATATGACACGGTTTGCCATCAGTAACGTAGAGTCCAGTAAGTGTTGTAATAATTATGAGGATAAACTACTGTGTATTCGGAGTAGGTGGTCACCAATCAAGGTGTGTAAAATTACAGCGTCTTTTGTATAGATCGATTTAGGAGGCTTAATTATACGAATGTCACTCAGTGAAGTCGGTCGAATTCAGGCGGTATAAAGCCTAGCATCAGCAACCGTTATGGCTAATCGTATATATGTTTAACGGTGGTTTTGATTATACTTGCAATCCATTTGTTCGCTGTAAACTAAAAATTACAAAAAATCAGTTAAACAGCTTTTGTTACGGGCTATAAAGATGGTCGTTAATTAGAATACTACGTTAAAAGGTTAAACTATGAAGGCTTGGACAAATGAAATTGTTTAACGGTGTGTGTCATTAAAACAATTGAACAATTGGCGTGTCTAACCTAACCAACACGGAAGCCGTAGCTTTGGAACCAATGGGGTTTCTTCAGGTTCATAATGTTTGTTGTCTATAAATAACCAATGAAACCCAACTGAAATGGACCTTGTCCATCGTCGTCAGACATTTCGTTCTACACAATTTTGAAGGGCAGCACTTTCGACGTTTTGGATTAGCCGAGAACATGAATCCTGCAACCGTCAAAGCAACCACAGCAACAACGAAAGCTTTGTTGACCGATTTACTTGAAGAGTTAGATGTGAGTTACATGCAATGATGAGATAATCTTCTGATCATATCTGTTAACATCGAAGTGACTCAAAATAGACCACGAAAAGATAAAACCACTGTCACACTGTCTCTCCTTACAGATATGAAATTTGTATCTCTCTTGAATAGCACAGTCATTTGTTCTAGTTGTTTCGTTCCTGAATTGTCTGAAATGATATACAGCATCCTTACGATGCTCCCGTAACTCAAAGTGCTGAGTGTCTAGATCGCTCTTTCACTCATACAAACAGTCACCTGGTATATCCAAAACAGTCAGTACTGAGAAGTAGCACAAAGCTTATACCTACAAAAACGGTATCACATTATGCAGAAAAGGCTGTTAAAGTGATATACGGACTGGTCTGCAAAACTGTTGTGATCACTTTATGCAGTAATCAAGTGATAGGCATTACACGACTTAGAAAGGAACGAAAGGATTAGCCCACATATCGTAATGTCTCCCTCTCTCTGTTTCTCCAGAACTGATATTCTACCTCGAAATGATATCACAAAGTCAACCCAGAAAATAGAAATGAAAATCAACTGACAACACAAAAACTTCCTAAAATCAGGTTATTTTAGTACCGCTGGAGAGTTAACCACTCAATTTAATTTGAAAACAAGCACTGTCTGCAACCAGACAAATACCATTTTTTTTTTCATAAAGAAGAATCACATAGTTCCCTTGATTCACTTAACCAACATGACAATAGCACAAAACTTCCGGATTGATAAAATTTCATCTCACAGCTTGTTTGTCGCGCACTTAAACCTATCGATCGTATGTAAGCAGTGCACGACAACAAACACAACACTTCTGTCGCAATCAATACAACTGTCGCGAAGCGGACTGTGTTAATATGTCTAAGCAATTAAATGTTTCACTGTTAGTCTTGCTACCATGCGATAGTTATATATCTAATCATCAGTTTTACGTATATGAGCATGACAAGAATTAGTCAGAAGTTCAAATCTCGCAGTTTGTCCTGATCAATAAGAACGTTTCGATCTCACATTTGATGTCCATCACAGCCACTTTTAGCTAAAGAGAAGACACATTGTCCTTTATGTCATTTGAAACATAGGTTTTCAGTTATGCAGTAGATTTCGAAACACATGATGTAGGTGCATATCCGATGAACTGGAAACAACGTATATAAACCTGTGTGAAAATACATGGGAATAAAATTGGCAGAAAACAGAGGCAACTCATCATAATCCTTGCTCATTCGACCGGTGACACTTGTACCCAAGATACGTGAGCCCTATACTGGTGCGGTTCAGAAGTTGTAACGGGAAGACTAGTGAATATCCAAACAAATGTTACTTATGGTTTACATGACGTACAAAAAACAGACTTCCGCCAACACTAATCAAGGCACTAATGAGACGAAAGCGAGAGAAACGCTAACACAACCGTACATCATGTACTAGAGCAGACGAGTGACCAAAGGAACGTTTGTGTGCTTTGAGAATTCAAACAAATACTGTAATGGCTGAGTGACATTCCTGGCGGTAGTGGCTAGAACATTGTTGTGATACAGAAGGTAGCCCACAACATTGGACAGGACGTAGATTTATTGGTACAGTAGCCAATAAAGTTACGACATCTGCGCGGGCTCACTAACTTTGATGTTAGCGATTTGTAGTACATTTACTTTCAAGAGGTAACGTGATTGAGTACGGCGATACTAGAAAGATAAGTCTCACTTCGCGGGGAGATTAGGATTTGGGAACATCGAAGGTGACCTCAATACAGACTGAAAAGTTGAAATCTCTGTAAGTAAAGGTGTTTTAACTTCATTAATATTCATCCGTTTATCCTGAAGACAACTGATCAGGTGAGGAGACTTTGATGTCCAATAGGTAGAAGCCTGTGTAAATAAAAGTATATATATCTGAGAACTCTGTGAGGAAAAAACACACTGACTGTGTCTAGTGGATGAGAAAAACTGGGGATCAATACGTAGGGAATTTTGTCGCGCGACTCAAAATGTTATGAGGAATGAACATGAACTGTCAAACAAGGTAATACCATTTTTTGTGAATTTTTGACAAACCTTGTAACTGTGCTGACCTGATGAAGAATTACCAAAAGCAGTTGTCCATCATCGTGGTAGTTACGAAATTATGATCTTTAAGGAATTGCGTTTGTAGACATATTGCATAGCGAAATGTGGTTTCAAGTGTGTACCAGTGCAAACTACGGCTAAGCAAATATCATCAATATCTCCAGTCAGTGTTCACGGGACCAGTGAATTACACAAACGCTACTGTGGGCTCTAGGTAAACACAAGCGGAACCTGATAACTGTGTGGTGGATGGGTAAAACTGCTGTACTCAATCAGAACCAGCTTCGGAAGAGTTTTAATGTGATCCTCCTTGAAATGAAAGTTGGTTTAACCTTATGAAACTGGACTGTTAGTGTAAAACAGCACGTTTAGGACGCTCGGACTAGACAGCAATCACCTGAGGATTAGTTGACTTTAGAAGCTATCAGTTAGCAGAACAACGTTATAACCACTGTTTATTGTGAGTTAGAGATACAGTTTAGAGATGCTGTACAAAGATAAAAGATATAGTTTGAGAGATATCGTTTAGTGAGCACACAGTTCTGAATAACTTTCAACAATTGGTCAAGGTTGTTTGTCTTTGTGGTTTCTATCTGAATGGTTTTAAGTGAACACTGCAATTCTATCACTTGAGTCAGTAAGCTCAGGTGCTCAGAATTGATCAAAAGTGGATTACGCCAACGCACGCCAGGAAACCAGTGTGTTCAAGCGTAATTAAGATGGATACAACTTGACACAATTGCCGTGATTTCCCTAGCTGAGGTGATGAAGATAACTTCAGACCCAAACGGTTGATTCGTGTGCGGTTTTATATGGTTTGTTTAATCGGACGAGGTGCTTACAGAAGAAATGTCATACCTCTGTAAAATATTTTATGGACATGAGTGTTTTTACCTGAGGGTTTTTTCTTCGGTGCACTATGTAGATACTAAACACCAGTCAGGTTGTCACGACCCTTGTAGACGTTTTGTGTGATAAACTGTGTGCATTCCAGCACATCTGAACTTACTAAATATTATGGAACGCAAGACAAACCACAGTGGCACTCGGTCTGCGCCACAATCCTAAACCGGCTTTGGCATGAAACGAGTGAACAACGCTCAGGCTGCATTGATCCCTAATTGTGGATTTTTAAACACTTTCAAAAGATGTATAATTTTTCTACCGAAACTTTCGAGTATTGTAATTTGAACTGTAAAAATGAGTGTGAAGTTGGGCGATAACTTGTTCTGTGTAACATGCAAACTGGTTCCGATACAACACCAACATGACTAATGATCAAAACCGAGGTTATACTAAGCGTGAAAGTTAGAAAGTAGCATTTGTTGTTTGAAGCTCAGTCTAGGTTACAAGAACTTAATATGTATTGCCCATACTTTTGGCCAGTTATTTGAATCCGTCATTTTGTGTTGTACTTCGTGTTCTACATTATATGTTTCACGTTTTACCCTCTTAAGCTGAAATCCATCAGTCTTTTGTGGATAGCGAGGAGTTTATTACCACTGGCCCAAAAAGGATTGATTGGTAGTTTTCTCAAACAGTTGGCCTTAGTGATCAACTGCGAAGTGATGAACGGCTGTTTCCGTCTTGTTACGCCTCGCCAGCACTGCGCACTTAAAGGACTTGTCAGCACGATCAGTAAATCGGCGTCAGCGTAAGTCACGACATAATGGTGATCCAGACACTTATCCGGTAGCCGGAGTTACGAGGTGTGCGAATTAATTTCCATAGCTGTGATCTAGTGGATAAGTCTCTGACTCACCAGTCATGGTAGTCTAGCAAGTTAGTGCTTACTTACTCGTCATGGGTTCGATCCCTAGGCCTATATGATCGTACTGAAATCCAAGAAAATGAAAACGGCTGAGCGTTACTTCGTTAGTGATCAAGGCAACCAACTGCTTTCTTTGTTAAACAGTAAATACGCATTTATGTGGCCTCAATTCTACTCAGGTTTGATCGTAGGATCGAGCTCAGACAGGCTTTCGAACCAATCTTTTTCGAAAGAAGGTACAACATTCGTCTTTCACTTTTGTTAGCGTTCATCATTAACGCATATAACCACCATGATAGGAAGCTGAACTTCAGCTCATGATCTCCTGAGGCTACAGTGTTGACTGCTTTGCTATTGGCCCCACAACAGTTACGGTAGAATTGTGAGGTATAAACGCCCAAACAAATTCAGTTGTGAGAGAGGTGCAGGTTGCAAAATATCCTCGAAATTGAGTTAAATAACTACTCCGTTAATGCTGATCGGTGACCTAGTAATCAAGATTTTTTTGTCAGTTCTGATAGCCCAGAATATTTTTGAATTGCCCAGCAATACAATGTTTACTGAGAAGTTGATTTGACATAAATCTTTACTCGCTAGTGATAGCGGCATTCGCACTCAGGTAACCTTTAGAACCAGTCTTTTCCGTAACCAAGACCCAGAGATGAGTCTCTACCCTCTCAAAGTTCGTGAGTGATGTACATGCTAGTTTACTTATGTTCTACTTTATGGCATCACATTTTAAAGCGTACATGGGTTGGTACACTCACTCTTACGAATCAGACGTACTCCAGAGCTAAAGGATTATGCTTTGACTGATATTAAATACTTTAGCTGTTAGTAATAGATTGGTGAGTATGAACGTTTGCTGCTCATATTTTATTGACTAACAGCAGAAAGGTGGAAGTGCTAAATATGAACACGTATTGCTCAATGCGTTGCAGTATCATTAATGATAGTCACAAGGACAAGCAAAAGCAGTGATTCAGCTCTAATGAGAAGTACAGGTCAAGCACTGGTGAACGACATGAACAATGAGACTGGACCTTGACGTGGTGTGACGGCTTGCGCATCTCGATGACCTATTGGGCTAAACTGGACGGTGTGGCCACCACACCGATAGAGTCACTCATACCAGGCAGGTCTGACAAACCAGTCTCCTGGTCCTCCAGGTTGGGGGTTGGAAGAAGGTTGGCATCTTTTTCCGGAAAAAGTACCAGTTCTGGTACATTGCCACCCAACCGCTGCCTTGCGGTACAGGCTTTTGAGCCAAAGGCTTTGGTTGAGAACCCTAATCGTTCTCCTGTCTAGGTCTGGGCGTCCTGGCAGTATCTCAGCCCACACACAACCATGAATATTCACAACAACAATAAATCCATACTGCATCGGCCGTCTCGCAGTATAAACCGGGTCGCCCTATCTGCTGCATACAGCAGGGTGGATAGGCGAAAACATGCTACTGCTGACCCCTCCCGACCTCCATTTCTGATAATTACTCTACAGGTCCCACAACAGATGTAGCTAACTGTAGTAACACTGAGCCGGTAAGTTCCGTCTCTTGCCTTTCAGCTTCAGGCCTCCCTCGTCCCTTGCTTAGACCTAGAATGCGAATTAATATAGGTGCCTTCAACGTTCGCACGCTAAAACAGATAGGTCAACAGGCCGCTCTCGCACGAACGTTAGACTCGTTAAATGTCGATGTCTGTTGTATTCGGAGACTAGAATCCATGACAGTAGTCAACGTATGGAACTAACAGCACCCGCATTGTCTACCCGATACTGGTTATACACTTCGGGTGACTCCACAGCCGCTGTTACAGGTCAGGCTGGGTAGGTATAGTTCTCAGCACGACGGCCGCAGCCGCATTAGTAGATTGGATTCCTGTTAACAGTAGACTTTGTGCCGTCCGCTTGGCAGGTTCTGTTAAAACCAGCTCTAGACGCAAGACTCAGAAATTTATTCATTGTCTGCTTATGCTCCTACTGACTGTAGTGACATCGGCGTCAAGGACGCATTTTACTCGGATCTGGCCACTCTCCTTCGGTCGACACGTGGCTCTGATATAGTCGTTCTGGCCGGAGATATGAATGCCTTGGTGAAGCCGAATCTCGTTTAGGTGGTAGGTTTGGGATAGCATCACATCGATCAGATAATGGTGGGCGATTGTTGCAGCTGTGCCCTGAGCATAAGCTATTTTTGGCCAGTATTGATTTTGGGCATCGTGCACGCCAATGCTATACTTGGCGCCCGCCTTCTGCGAATCAGGCCTTGTCTCAGATGGACCACATAGCCGTTAGTTATAGGTGGCAGCGTTTGATTCAGGACTGTCTTTCTCATTGGAGCACATGCTTGAATTCAGGTCATGCGTTGGTACGTTGCCGTTTTGTTCTTACTTTT